>ML811500.1:14797-27340 GCA_009831015.1 Picea engelmannii
TCACCCAACCATAAACCGAAGCCACTCCCGAGCACCTTAACCTTGACAAAGAAAGATTTCAGAAGCAAACCCTAGGCTTAATAGCCAAACAAAGGTGGCGCACCTCTCTCCAAGGATAGCACACTAAACAAGAATAAAAAAAGTTGATCAGAGAGTCCAACCTAGAAAATAGAAAATGCAGATTGCAGAATTGCAAGCAGCAACTGCTCCCGAGACTAGTGCACAAACTGGCCAACTACAGTGCACACAAGTGTACTTCTGCAGTTCTGAGAATTCTGGCCAAAATGAAGACTGACTTCCTATATTTATATTGTTTCTGCCAGACCACCTAGGCCAAATTCTCATTTTGGGTGCTAATTACTTAGTATATATACATTACTTAGTATATAATCATTAAAAAGAGTGATTAAGATAATTAGCATAATACTAACCAATCAAATTATTAATGACAATTTTAATAACTGTCCCTCTAGCTTTTTTACTTTGAGTATAGTTTTGAGTAAAGTTAAAGGTTTTTTTATTTCACTGAGTTTCTTTATCGCATGTTGTTGGATGAGGAATGAGTTCTTTACCAAATGCCACAAACGTTTTACTTTGAGTATAGAAAGTTTAAGGTTTTTTTACTGGATATATTTTAAGTTTTTCACTGAGTTTCTTTACAATGTTGTTGGATGAGGAATGCGTTCTTTACCAAATGCCACAAACGTGGTGGGATGTGGAATGCTTTCTTTACCAAATGAAACGAACTAATGGTGCGTCTGCTAGCATTCTCTCCTTAACAAGTAAGGTTTCACGTTTCATTTACGCCTTACCATGTGTTGGTGGCATATAGGATGCGTTCTTTACCGAATGCCTGACCGTTTACTAGCGTCATCTCTTTAACAGGTAATTTAACTTTTAGAGTGGAGCAGCATGCACCTTATAGAAATTGATGATAAGAAAGCTTCTAATACAACTAGTCTATAATTGTTTTGCAGATGATGGTTAAAGCTTACAAGCCATAATGGTCTGTAATGGTTTTACAGATGATGGATAAGGCTTACAAGCCATAACCATCAGTCCTGTCTTCCTGTGTTGCAAAATCCAGAAATGTATAGAGAAAAATTCCAATGTGCACTCTTCGAGTTTAGGTTTTAACTTTCATGGAGGTTAAATTGATTTATGCACTCTTTTTTTAGGGATTTACTTTCATTGTTGAAATGCTATATGTGATGGTTTTAAGTTTGATAATTGGTTAAGTTGGCCTTAGTCTCAATATACTAACTTCTTAACCCTCATCATAGGATGTCATGAAGATTTAGATTCCAATTTATACGACACGACACCACAAGAGAGAAACATTGAAAAGAGCTGAAGCCAAACTATTGTAGACGATGTAGATCTACTGTAGCTATGGATCAAACACTTGACATAAGCATGATTTGTTAAATAGACAAGCGTTATTTGTTAAATAGACTTTTCTGAAGAAAGGTTTCAATTTTGTGGATCATTGTAACTTGTTTGGCTACAATTTTATGAAGATAGGTTTTAATTTTTTTGATCATTGAAGGAATACACATTTCTAATTCGACCAACCCATTCACACATAGTGTAAACCAAAAGAAGAGCATACTATGAACGAAAAAAACCTATCTTCTGATAGATCCACAGGATTGACGGTGCTAGACTCCATCCGCCTATGAAGAATCTTCTAGAAACAACTAACATTTGTAAAAATAAAACAAACATTCTGACACTTGTACGCCTATAGATTGTCATGGTGTCTAGTGCGCTTGCTTGTTCTCAACTTCCTCTATGCGTTGGTCATGGGAGTTCTTGGCTTCCTTTGTGTGTTGGTCTAACTTGTCCTCGACTTCCTTTATGCATTTTTCCACGTCTCGTTCATCCTCCCCCTGGAAGTCTGGAGTAAGAAACACCCATGGAGATGTTGGGGCATTGGTGCCCAAATCTAGTGAATACAGGGAGCGAAGCAAAATCGAAAGAAGAGATTCAAGTTTCTCTGTGCATTGGTCTAGGTGTTCAAACCAAAAACAAAGGTCATCAACGTCCTTACAGACTGTGAAGACCAAATCCTGAAGAATCGCTACCGAATATCCGAGTCACGGGCATGAAGCACAGTCCAATTGGAGAAGAGCTTGGCCTTGAGGTGCTTCCAATTGTAGTTATTTCTCTTGAGCATTGAATTCCTCCAGAGAAGGCACAGAAGGTGGGGACGGGGGTTTCGAAGGAGGTGGCAAGGGAGCGAAGGGTACTTGAATAGAAGGGTGTGTGTGTGCTGGCTGTGAAGTTGAGGCCAGATCTGGGAGAGGTCTAGGAGAAAGGTCGAGAGAATTACTTTGAACGTTGAACCATTCAACTCGGCAAGCCAATGGTGATGAAAGAAGCAGAAGACCACTTTGTCCTGGGGAAGACTGAGTGGATGAAAGGGGTGAAGAAATAAACGTGGGAGCGAAGGTAGGCGAGTGTCAGCTGGCCATGGCCGCTTTATTCTGATACCAAAGATCACCTCTCTTTGGCTTCCCTCGAAGGTGAGGCATAGCCAAATGAACGTGAGGGTGAGGTGGAAATACAAACATGGAAACCCAGGTGGGCACCAGAGAGAATGACATAGTGCAAGAGTATCCATAAGGAGAGGGTGATGGATGCAAAATGGAGGGAGGGGCATATCCATAAGAGGGAGAATGGAGAGTAATTGCACACGAGTGCAGAAGGATAAGATAATGTACAACCTCCTTTTCCATGACAGGAAGCCAACGCAAGGCCCACTAGAGCATTTAGTTGGGATCATGTAGCAATGAAAAGTTGCAGAGCTCATAGGGAGGAAATAAAGGCAGGAGGGAGTGGCAAGTGACGTCATGTGGCCCGTGGAGAGGTGGAGGACTCTGGGTTATCGGATGGATGCGTGGAGAATTCTAACACCCCATCCTGGGGGATATCTATGCTGAGAGAAATAGCGATGCAGTCCTAGAGGATGGGATGATCATTGTGGGTGGGGGACGTATAGAGGATATCGGGTCCTTCCAAAGCCACTCCAATATTAGCTAGTTTTTCTTCTACCTGATTGACTTTCTGTCTCACATGAGAAGGAATGAGCACCAAGTGAGGAGAAATGAGAGCTGCAATGGAACCGAGTCCTATGGTAAGTCACCAGCAAGGGGAGATGCTGTCCAGATCTGCCCCATTGAGTATTTTTGTGAAAAGGCTTAGAATTATTTGTGAATCCCCCTTGATGATCAGTTTTTGGTGCCCATTGTCTTGAGCAAGTTGTAAGCCTTTGATGAGACCCCAGAGCTCAGCTGCATTGTTTTTATTATGGCCAATGTTGTCGGCTATGATAAGCATAATGCTTCCTTGAACTGCGAAGAACTGCTTCGAAGCCCGTAGGGCCCGAATTAACTTTAGAGGCTCTTTCAAAGTTTAATTTGATGAATCTTGGAGCTGGAGGAGACCAGTGTGAAGGGATGCCTTTGGCTTGTGAACTTTGGGGTTTCCTTGAAAAGTGTGGGTGGAAGATGACGATCCATTTGTCCAAGATACACTTTTCCTGGGGAGGACAAGACAAGTCCTCCTCTTTCCAGGGCTGAAGGAGGATGGTTTCTATGATGTTGTCATCTATGTGTTGACAAACTTTCTGCCAGTCAAGATGAGACGAAAGAAATATTCGTGTGTTTCACTCTTTCCAGAGCTTCCAGAGGATGAAGCTCAGAAGTAGCTGCCATATACGGTTTAGGATGGGAGAATGAAAATATGAGTCTCTCCATTGTTCTAAGGTTTCCTTTTGGCCTTCTCGTTTGTGATCCGTGGTGGGCATGATAAAGGCGCAGTGATCCCAGATTTGTATACTGTAGGAGCAGAGATTGAGAAGGTGGTTTTGAGATTCCAAATATTCCCAACAAAGAGAGAAAATGGAGGGCCCGACAAAACCCCTTTTTGTGAGATTGCCCCAGGTAAGGATACCCTTGTGTGCGACGAGCCAAAGGAAGGTGCTTATTTTTGGCCAGTGCTTGATCACCCATATTTTTTCCCAAATTCGTTCCCGGGGGAGCATGTTTGAGGCTGTCTTTATGTTGTAGGCCTCTTTTATGGTGAATATGCCTCACAAGGAGTGCCCCCATCTTAGGATGTCGTCTCCTTGAAAAAATTGAATTTTCCTAGAAGAATTCAACTCATACCAAGGATGAATATACATGTGCTATGGAGCGTGTAGTTATGTGGGAGTGGACTTCCAATAATGCCAATTTGCGCCAGGGGGTTCATCTTGCCAATAGACCGTGACCATGATTAGACCTGCATGTGTGGTAGGGTCAAGAAGATTCTTTGCCATGATGTTCTACATTAAGGAGGGAAATTGTTGCCATGAATCATGCCAAAACACAACTGTCCTTCTATTTCATATTTCCCAGAAAGCATGATCGACAATCAGAGAGTGACCTTGTCTTGCAACATTCCACATCAGGGAGCCTAGGGTGTTTTCATTCCATTTGATAAGTTGGTTTTCAGAAATATGTGGAATGCATTTTTCCCTCCAAAGTATGGCCCAAAGGTCCTTAGGTTGCTTCAACCATCTCCACCCAATCTTCGCATTGACAACCTCATTGAGAATGGAGAGGTCCCTTAGGCCAAGAACACCTTTTAATTTTGGTTTGCAGATCTTTTCCTAGCTGATCAGAGCTATTTTTCGTTGCATCTTTGCTCCCTTCCAAAGAAAGTTTCTTTGAAGGATCTCGATGGTTGTAAGAATAAAATTGCGGGCAACCTGGAATTAAGTGGAATTCACCATAAAATGCAAGTGTTATATCAATGTAGCATTATCATCCAATAGTTGCAGAGTAAATAAACAATGAACAAATGAGAAATCACACACATACATAGTACACCAGTGTTTTACGTGGAAACCCAAAGCAAGTGAAAACCACGAAATGATTTTTCTTATATGTCTTTAAGAATTACATTCATTGAAAGCACCAACTTCATTTGTTTTCCATCTGCAATTGGAAGGAGGCTCCAAGCCCCTAGTTTCTCAGGCTACAACCTAAGGCAAGATCCAACTACCCAATTCTCTGGCTACAACCAAAAGGAGTCTACAACCGCCTATGCTCTCCAGCTACAACCGAAAGGTGGCTACAACCACTTGTCCTTGCCCCGTCCAACCACCCTGGTATATAAGTAGAATGGTGGAACCACTGTCACACTATCACTGTGAGATATACTGCTGTAAACATGTATCAATCAACCTGCACCAAAAAACCTGTACCAATAACCTGAACCATGCATCAATCTGTACCTCAACTTGTAATTAAATTGTACCATAAAGAAGTGCATCAACCATGCACCATCCTGTACCATAAACAAGTGAATCAACCATGCACCAAACCTGTAAGAATAACCTATCACAACAACCTGTCCAAACAACCAATCACAACAACCTGTCTCATCAATCTTATCAACCAAATCAGATCTACTCACAATGATCAATCACCAAGACAACTCTCAAATATGTGCATCAACCAATCATAACACAACAACTCATAATCATCACCAAGATCAATATGTGCTTCTAATAACATACCAACACAAGTATGTTACATCATTCATAAACCATGTGTCAAGAATACTACTAACAAGTGCCTCCAACCATGTACCAAGTATGTACCAATCATGTATCAAGTACTCATCAACTTTGACTCATCAAGATGTACCAACATCATCAACTATACACCTCATGTATGTGCCAATTCATCAACTACTTGTTTCAACCATGTACCCAACATGTACCTCAACCAAAAGCCCTCATCAATTTCATCATCCAAATATGATTTGTAACTCTGTAATATACCTATTGTATATGATCACATACCTATAAACCTTCCTTAACTTTAACAACAAGAGACTAACATTTTCATGAAACTTTACTTTAGTCTCACATGACTAGTTTTGGATTAGTCAACAACCCTAATTTGAAATAATCATAACTATGTACCTGTAATGAATAGAGATATGAAAATAGTACAAAATGTTCTTCAATTTGTTTTATGCAATTCCCCCAAGTGTCACTACTTGGAACCTCTCAGAAAAGGAGTTATAAAAAAAATGGCATACCTTGTTGAATTTTTGATTATTCTAGTGAGTGAACTTGTAGAGCGTGCCTCACACCGAATATTTGTTGTATGGATCTGAAAATTTCACAAAAAATACTACAGGCTGTACTCTAACCAACACATTTGGGCTTACTGAATTTGGATATGTTATGAATAAGTTGTGATGTTTTTACCTGAAACACATGTTTTAGACTAGTTTCAGGACTAGCCACAAACCCTATTTTCCATAGAATGTCACTCAAAAAATAAAACGACCCACAAGATGAAATTTGTACCACAACTACTTGGATATGTTTCCTCAATGGCCTCCCAATTTCATGGTCTGAATCATTCTAGAAAAAAAGTTATTGCGAAAATGGTGAGATGACCTGTAAATAACATACCTTAGAAAGCATCATCAAAAGAATTTATCCTCCCTTGAATTTCAGCCTTCTTTACTTCACCTTCCCTATGAAATTCCGCTTAGATATCCTTTGGTTACCTCAGTCACTTGTAGATATTCAATATGCTCAAGTGTGATTAAAATGAGAGAGCCTTGCCTCTTATTTATACTTTCATGTAACTTCCTCAAGGGGTTACCTTTTAACCATCTTAACCCAATTTCCTTATTTTAGGGCTAACCCACTTCTAACCACTTTCCATAATTATAAATTTCTCCATTTACATTATTATTTAAATAATCCTCCTTGACTTTGTCACTTCACTTTATTATTTAAATAATTTTCTTTGACTTTGTCACTTCACTTTATTATTTAAATAATCCTCTTTGACTTTGTCACTTCACTTTATTATTTAAATAATCCTTTTTGACTTTATAACTTCACTCTATTATTTAAATAATTTCTTCTTTGCAATCACTACTTATTTTACCTTTTGGGGCTTCAAGCCAACATATGAGGGTCCTCCAAATTTGTAAGGCCACAACTATCAAACCGTGAGGACTTATGTGACGTTCCACATACCACCATAAATGGAATGACATATATTATTAATATAGAATAGTATTACGTGTGAATATACCAAAAATCATACCATTATACATCAAACAAACTTGGGTCCATTACCCAAACCTGGGTTCTCCAACTTCACATGGCCACAACTCTCTAACCGTGAGGAGTTATGTGATGTTCCACATACCATTGGAAATGGCATGACATGTACTACCCATATAGAATATTCTTTGCTTCAAATATATTAAAACTCATACCATTATAGATAAAAAAAAATTGGGTCCATTACCAAGACCTTTGTGCTACCGAAATTTCTCCAAGGGTTGACATCAATCACTAAGGGTTGACATAAATCTACAATATCACTCTCCAATGGTTGACATCAATGAAAACCAACAATCCATACCAACTGTCCATTAACCTAAGCCAATTGTCTGACAATATCCCCCTTTGACATTGATGGAAACACCAACATTAATGGCAACACCAACATTAATGGAAACACTTAGTCATGATAAAATTCATGTTTATACTCCTCATCAATTTTTATATCTCTCCCCCTTTGACATCAATGTCAAAGGGTATCTCCCTTTAGGGCTACTCCCCTTGACTGAACTCTCCTTGGGCTGCTCCCCCTGTCTACATGCCTCTGTTCTCTCTCTCTAAGCATTTCTATCCTGCATATGATAAATCTCTCCCCCTTTGTCATCAATGGAAAAGGTATCTTTTCATTCGGGGTTGCTCCCCCTAATTGAATTGTCCTTGGGGTTACTCTCCCTGACTGAACTCTTCCTGAAACTGATCTCCCATCTTGAATTTTCTTATTTATGGTGCTTCCTTGTGTACATCTAATAAATATAATATAATCATTCAAAAACATTCATTTTGTAGTAGAAATTACTCATAGTCTCTGGCGAAGATACTTAAAGGATTCCCGTGGAAGCGGTTTTGTAAAGATGTCTGCAACTTGTTTTTTTGTACGCAATTATTCAACTCTGATGTTCTTCTTTGCAACCTGTTCCTGTAGAAAGTGATACTTGATTGGAATATGCTTCGTCTTGGAGTGCATCACCAGGTTATTTGAGATATTGATGGCACTTGAGTTATCACAATAGATTGGAATGGGCTCATCATACTCAACCTGTATATATGTTAGAGTCATCCATAAAACCTATGTACAACATGATGCAACTGCAATATAATCTTCCTCGACTGTAGATAAAGATATTGATGATTGTTTTTTGCTTAGCCATGATACTAAACACTCACCCAAGTAGAACACTTCTCCACTAGTGCCTCATCGGTCATTAATGCAACCTACTCAATCTGTATCTGTGTAGGAAATAAGTGATAGATCATTTTCTTTTGGATACCATAATCCAAACTCTTATGTTCCTTTGAGATATCTAAAAATCCTCTTCACTGCTAATATATGTGATTCCTTTGGTGCTGCTTGAAATCATGCCACCTGTCCAATTGCTTGCATTGCATCTGGTCTAGATGTTGTCACATATAGTAGATTACCAATCATTGACCTGTATTGCCTCTGATTTGTAGACTTTGAATCATCAGCTTTTCTCAACTTGCAACTGGTTTGCATGGGAGTGATAACTGATTTGCAATCTTCCATTCCAAACCTCTTTAGAATTTATCTAATATACTTGGTTTGAGAAATAAAAATTCCTTGGTTTCTTTGACGTATCTGAAGACCCATAAAGAAGGATAGTTCTCCAAGTAATGACATTTCAAATTCATTTTGCATTTCCTTCGCAAATTTCTGGCTTAACCTGTCATCAGTACTTCCAAAAATAATATCATCAACATAAACTTCAATTAATAAAATACTATCTTGAGTTACCTTGATGTAGAGGTTGCTGTCTACACTTCCTTTTCTGAACCATGCCCACTGTAGATATTTATCTAGTCTAGAGTATCATGATCTTGTCCACTTTCATATATTTGTTCAAACCTGCTAAGTATTCTTACAAATCCATCTCTGTCCATACTGTCCAAGACTCTACTTGCACAACTGTCCATAATGTTGACCCATTTATCACTATACTATCATGAAGTCTTGATTAATCTATCAAACTGTACTTCTTCTAACTGAATCCTCTGGATCTGTCTTCTCAAACTATGCAAGCTGCTCGAAGTATGGTTCTTTGGTCTGTCACAACTATCGCATAGAATCCTCCTGTCTAATATTCATATTACCTGGGAGTCTCTATCCGGATGGCTCAGAACAATTCCTACTCTGATGTGTATTCACCATCATCTTCATTGGTATATTTATCATCTCTCTAAGCTCCGACTTCTTTATTTTTGTATATGGATTCATCTTTCACTACAATACCTGAAAGTACAATCTCTTGAAACTATTCCTTATTTACTTGTCCTTCATTTCTTTCATTTATTTTCCAAACCTTTCTATATATATGACATCCTTCTTTTTCTCTATTGATTTTTCTTCATCTCGTTTTATTGCCAATATTACGATCTCTGAGACCTGGTCTTTGTTCACATGTTCTTCCTGTTTTTTATCCATACTTTCTTATATCTGATATCAATGTTCTCTTTCATGGAAGTATCGATCATGCTTCCACAATCACGAGCTATGTTTCCATAGTTATGACATTTGTAACATTCAATGTTACGTGGGGCCACATAGGAATTTCTTTCTTGAACATTTATTTTATAATCCTTGCAATCTGCAACCTTATGTCCAAAGTTAGTATCATAAAAACAATGACCATAAAATAAATTTACATACCTGGGAGTGAATGATCTTCTTTGTGGTGTAGTCCTTCTTAATTTCTTCCTTGACTGATCATGATCATGATTGAAGCTTCTTTGTGGCTTGAACATGGATGGTCTTCTTAAAGATGTATCTTTATTAGTTTTCTTAGATTCTAGTTCACCATGATTCCTTCCTTTGAATACTTATGCATAACTCTTTCTATTGTATTCATTCTTCTTCCCTAGCAACGTAGAGTGCTTCTCTTCATTCTCTACAAATGATGTGGATGTTTCTGTCTCTTCAATGTTCTTGTTGAGCTTGACGATTTTGACTCTTAGTGTGACAGCTTCTTCTTCAATATTCTCAACCTCTTCTTCTTTCTTCATTATCTGAGACTTCATGATCTCTTCTGTTCTTCTTCAAGTTGGATTTTCGATGTAATTATTTCTTCTTCCAATCTTCTCTCTTCTTGACCAAACTCTTCCTCAAGTTGGTTTAATTCATTGGTTCTTTCCTTGAGATGATCCATCAACGTATTTTCTCTCTTTTCTGCTTCTTCCTTTTGTTCGGCTATGTTGGCTTCTAAACATTTCTTTTGATATTCTATAGTTTCTTCAATTCTTCTAGCCTCTTCTAGTTGAGCTCTTAAATTCTTGATGACCTGCTGATCTTTTTCAGAACCTTGAACACTTTCATTTTGCTTCATCAATTCTTTCTTGGATGACTTGTTTTCTTCTCTTTCTTTCTTTAGATATTCAATTGCACTGATCAATTTTTCTCTGTAATCAACATCTGCTTCTTCATACTCTTCCTCTTATGAATTTTTCTTACATGATGCACATCTTTCTTCTTGTCCTGTATCTGCATATTCTTTGGCATTTTATGAATCCGCGATGGGTGAAGAATATATGTCATGTAACTTATCCCAAAGTTATTTGGCTAATGAACATTTACCAACCTTTTCTCTTATTGGATTAGGTAATCCTTCCCACATGAAATCCATTTCTATTTTGTTATTCTTCTTCAATTCCTTCTTGGATGCAGTCTTTTCCCCTTTTGAACTATCATATCCTGTAACAACTGATAACCAAATATAATTTCCTTGTTCCTATAAGAATACTTCTTTCCTTCTGCTCCACATCTCATACTTAAAACCATTCTGATGATTAAACATTGGTACTCCATTCTCAGAATAATCCATGATCTCCTTCTAGTGGTTAAACTGTTTTTTGAAGGAACCTGCTCTGATACCAATTGTTTTATTATTAAGAGGGGGGGTGAATCAATAATAGAGCAATGCAATCCTTTTTAACCATAAAATGCAAGTGTTATATCAATGTAGAATTATCATCCAATATTTCCAAAGTAAATAAACAATGATCAAATGAACAATCACATACATACACAGTACACCCGTGTTTAACATGGAAACTCAAAGTGGGAGAAAACCACATAATGTTTTTTCTTATATGTCTTTAAAAATTACATTCATTAGAAGAACCAAATTCCTTTGTTTTCCAGTTGCAACAGGAAGGAGGCTCCAACCCCCTAGTTTCTTAGGCTACAACCTGAGGGAAGCTCCAACTCCCCAATTCTCTGGCTACAATCAAAAAGAGGCTACAACCCCCTATGTTCTCTGGCTACAACCGGAATGTGGCTACAACCACCTATCCTTTCCCCCTCCAACTGCCCTGGTATATAAGTTGAATGATGGAACCACTGCCACATTATCACTGTGATATATACTGTTGTAAACCTGTACCAATCAACCTACACCAAACAACATGTACCGATAACCTGAACCATGCATCAACTTGTACCTCAACCTGTAATCAACCTGTACCATAAACAAGTGCATCAACCATGCACCAACCTGTAATCAACCTGTACCATAAACAAGTGAATCAACCATGCACTAAACCTGTACGAATAATTTGTCACAACAACCTATCACAACAACCCATCTCATCAATCTTATCAACCAAATTATATCTACTCACCAAGAAAACTCTCAAATATGGGCATCAACCAAGTATAACACACCAACTCATAATCATCACCAAGATCAATATATGCTTCTAATAATATACCAATACAAGTATGCTACATCATCCATAAACCATGTGTCAGCAATACAACTAACAAGTGCCTCCAACCATGTACCAAGTATGTACCAATCATGTATCAACTACTCATAAACTATGACTCATCAAGATGTACCAACATCATCAACTATACACCTCATGTATGTGCCAACTCATCAACTACTTGTCTCAACCATGTACCCAACATGTATCTCAACCAAAATCCCTCATCAATTTCATCATCCAAATATGATTTGTAACTCTGTAATATACCCAGTGTATATGATCACATACCTTTAAACCTTCCTTAACTTTAACAACAAGAGACTAACATTTTCATCAAACTTTACTTTAGTCTCACATGACTAGTTTTGGATTAGTTAACAACCCTAACTTGAAATAATCATAATTATGTACCTGTAATGAATAAAGATATGAAAATAGTACACAATGTTCTTTAGTGTGTTTTATGCAATTCTTCTAGGTTTCACTACTTGGAACCTCTCAAAAAATGATTTATAGAAAAAATGGCATACCTTGTTGAATTTTGGCTTATTCTAGAGAGAAAACTTGTAGAGCGTGCCCCACACAGAATATTTGTTGTATGGATCTAAAAATTGTACACAAAATACTACAGACTGTACTATAACCAACAAATTTTTTCTTACTAAATT
>ML811500.1:70115-82571 GCA_009831015.1 Picea engelmannii
GGTGGGGGGGGGGGCGTCTAGAATTCATTGTTCACTGTTGATTTGGGCACGCCTTGATCAACCACTGAGAATTGTGCACCCTTTAGTCGCAAAGCGACAAAAGGTCAAATCCGGATAGAACTTAGGAAAAAAACATTTTGTGGATAACACTAGCTTCCCCTTCTTTATTTTTTCACCAAGGGGTCATTTCCAAAGGTAAATACATCATATTAACTCAAAATAAAAGGTATTTTCAACAATTTTTGCAAATATTTATTGAAATAAACCATGCTAACCTAACTCCTAATATAATTACCTAACACATTAATCCATCTTAGATTGTTGGATCAATAATTACTCTAACCTAAGATATTTGGCCAAGATTAGACTGTTTAGTCAAATTTATTCACTATCCTATCAACACAAATTTAAAAGATTTGACCATGATTAGGCAGTATGAGTCAAACCAAGTTTATTTTGATGGGGTTTTTTATGTTATATATATATATACCCTCTTTTATTTTTTATATTTTTAATTTTTTTCTTTTCTCTTTTTCTTTTGTAAATCATTTGCAGAATAAAATATTATTTACAATATAACACAACTAGAGGAAGAGATTCTAATCACCAGGTGATCCTATGAAATGTAGGGTTTTAACACGAACTTCATGCAAAGAGAAAAATAATATCGCTTGATCAAGGATGGGAAGTTTTTCATCATCAATGCACATAAAGGTAAAGCAAAGATCTCATTGGTAAGTGCCAACCAAGCTAAAAGGTTGATTAGTTTCAATAAGAAACATGTGTTGCTTTTCTTAAGAGAGAGTCAACTAGGTGATGAATCGGTAAGGGTAAATGCATCCTTTGAGGGATGTACTAAGGAGAAAAAAAAACAGTTAGAGGAGTTTCTAAGGAATACAAAGGATTTTTCCAGGAGCCTAAAGGGATACCACTTAAGAGGGAAGTGGAGCACGAGATACAACTGCTTCTGGAATCCCCATTACCGAATATTGGGTTGTATAGAAAATCTATTCTGGAAGCAGATGAAGTGAAGAAACAATTGCAGAAGTTGCTGGAGTAGGGAGTAATTCGACCAAGAACCTCACCTTATGGCTCACCTATCATTATCGTACCCAAGAAGGATGGGAATTGGTGGATGTATATTTATTACAAAGTTTTGAACAAGATTACGCTCAAGAATCAATACCCTATGCTCATGATCAATGATTTATTAGACTAGTTGCAACATGCTAAGTACTTCACCAAGTTTGATCTCAAATTAGGATACCACCAGGTACATGCAAAATAAGAAGACATTTGGAAGACCACGTTCAAGACAAGGGAAGATTTTTATGAGCGGTTGGTCATGCCATTTGGTTTATGTAATGCACCAACTACATTTATGAGATTGATGAATGGTGTATTACACCCATATTTAGAGTCTTTTGTTATAGTGTATTTGGATGATATATTGGTTTATATATATACTTGGGAGGAGCACATCTCACATCTCAGGGAGGTGTTAGAGACTTTAAAAAAACACTAGCTACTGCCTAACCTCAAAAAATGTGAGTTTTTTCAGCAATCATTGGTTTATTTGGGGTATGCGATCGATGGAGGGGAGCTCAAGATAGATCTCGCAAAGATGGATGCCATCATAAAATGGTGAATTCATACTAATGTCACTAAAGTTAGGAGCTTTGTTGGGGTAGCACAGTACCTACAGAAGTTCATGGCATCCTTTTCAATAATAGTCACACCACTCCATGTCATAATAATGAGCAATAAGAGTTTCCAGTGGAGAAAGAATCAATAGAAAGCTTTCGATGAGCTAAAATGAAAGATCAATCAAGCACTAGTTCTTACATTTCCTAACTTGCATAAGCCCTTTGAAGTGGAGATAGATGGAAGTGGGTATGTTATGGTAGTAGTTTTGGTGCAAGGAGGTAATCCAATATGCTATCATTTCGAGATGTTTCATGGGGGAGTCTTTATCTACCCTACCTATGATAATTAACGTTATGCCCTGGTTTAAGTTGTTAAGAAGTGGAAGAACTATATGATGAGCAAGGAAATAATTATCCACATAGATCACTAGTAACTGTAGTATTTGCAGGCCTAGAGTAAGCTTCAATAAACCATACATTATAAGTGGGTGGGGTTTTTGCAACATTTTCATCTAGTCATCAAGTACAAGAAGAGAAACATTTCTAAGTTGGTAGACATGCTTTTGAGGCCACCCACATCCAATATTACAACTTTGGGAACTCTTATTTACATGGATCCTTTACCCATGATGCATACAAAGAGGTATACATAGAAGATGAGGACTTCAAGGAGATGTTTCAACAGTTACAGGGCCAAATTCATGTAGAATAATGTGACAAAAAGGATGACTATCATCTCCATAATGGGTTAATCTACAAGCTAGACAAGCTCTATGTCCCTAAAGGTGAAAGATTGCAACTTATTGAAGAGGCTTACACCTCCAAGGTTGCAATACATTTTGGTGTTGGGAAGACAATTGCTAACTTGCAAAGGTATGTGTATTGGCACAAAATGCAAGAAGATGTAGTTCAATATATTAGAGTATGCATACTTTGTTGTACTAGCAAGCCTAGTAATAGAAAGCAAGGTCTATAACATCCCTTACATGTACCTGCTCAACCTTGGGAAATTATTTCCATGGATTTTGTGGGTGGTTTGTTAGCAACCAGGAAGGGACATGACTATATTTTTGTGGTAGTTGACATATTTAACAAGATGTGCATTCATATGCCTTGTAAAAATACCATTAGAGGGAAAGAAGCAACAAATATGTTCTTTGAACGGGTCTGGGTGCACTTTGGGATACCAAGGAGAATAATTTTAGATAGACATACTAGATTTCTCAGTGCCTTTTGGACTACACTTTGGGAGAAGGTGGACACAAAGTTGAAGAGATATACAACATTGTATCCATAGACAGATGAACAGACAAAAGTAGTCAACAGGATGTTGGTACATATTTTAAGGGGTTACAATTACACACATCTAAAGACCTGGGATGAAAATATTATCTACATTCAAAACTCTTATAATAGAGCAATCTATATTTCTACTGGTAAGTCCCCTTTTGAAACTTGCTTTGGATATTTGTCACTTTTCCCCCCAGATGTTGTTTATGAACAACAAGGAGGAGTGAGGGAAGACACCATGAGAGAAGCATTGAATGCAGAGAAGTTTGTTGAAAAGTTTAGGTGGATCCATTTGCAAGTATAAGAGACACTGAAGAAGTCACAAGAAAGTTACAAGGCACGACATGATCAACACAAAACAAAAAAAATCATTCAAAGTGGGATATAGAGGTTGGTTACAGCTGAACAAGGAAAGACTATAGGGTTCTAGTAAGAATACCAAGGCTTTGCAATATGGTCATTTTGAGGTATTGGAGAAGGTGGGAGATAACACTTACAAACTCAGTCTACCCCCATACATGTGTATTTACTCATTGGTGAATGTGGAGAATTTGAAACTCTATTAGCCTTCCATGTTGGATCACGAGAAGGAATAGGTCCTACCTACCATAGAGGTCTTAGCACTAGATGATTTGGTAGAGTTGGTAGAGGACACAATTTTGTAGAAATCTAGAACTACAAGACATGGGCAACATGACATTTGGTAGAATGAGTTGAAAGGACAACTTCCAAGCAAGAAAAAATGGTATTTCAGAGAAAAGGTAGAGGAAAATTTTCCTCACCTCATTCTGTAAATATTTTGGGGACCAAAAGCCTCCCTAAATGGATAGGTATGATCTGGATTGGATCATCATATAAGTTGTCAGCCATATTGGTACTTTATGGGTGGAAACAATGGAGGAATTGACTTGTAGGGCCATTTTAGTGGTAGGTCCCAATTTGGAAAATTAGGGTTCAAAATATTCTAGAGCCATTTTGAGGCATTAAATGACATTTTTTAGGGTTACAATGTTTATAACTTTTGCCATTACCCTTGACATTGATATACACATTGAGACCTTTCCAACGGTGTGAAAATAACCTCAATTGAAGCTCATATACGAAAGTTATGTCTCCCACAAGTTGACCTACCTTGTTGACCACCATGGTATGAGTGGATGTCACTTCAACCCCCATTACTCAAACATGTGGGCTAGCGACGTGTGGATTTTCAAGAATATTCTAGAAGGTCCGAACCTTATCAGTAATTGAGAATTGATGAAGTCAAAACCCTAACCCTAAATGACTATCGAGCTATGTTAAATACCGGGCTACTAGGAGGAGAAGGGGTTCCATTCTTTAGCATTGTATTTGTTCCATAGTTTAATAGAGCATCTAGGAGTTGTATTTTGAGAGCATAATAGAGGAGGAAAATATTATGTAGCAACCATACAAACCACAATGTCAAAGACAACACTACAATGAGTGCCTATTTCTTTGTATTTACATTTCCATAACCGAAGAAAAGAAAGCATAACATAGGCCTAACCTTCTAGCTAGTTTTTCTCATGTATTGGGTTTCCCAGGATACATCTTGTGTTCATTTGTGTGGATGGTGTGATCTTTTGTTTAGTGTTTCATTTTCACAATTCAATTATTTCATTAATTTGAACATTAAGCTAGTGATTATAAATCCGAGATCTAAGGAAAAATAAACTTACATGATAAAATATTTCACTATAATACAAGATATGTTTTGACTAACTGTTTCAGTGGAATATCCATGATAGTTTACAAATAATTAGGAATAGGTCCGTCCAAGATGGTTTTTTATAGATCTAAAATTTGAAGTGAAACCAAGTCATTAATACTATCATGAATACTCCTAGAAAGATTCTTATTATATATGTATAGTTCAATGATAGCTTTTAGCTGAAATATGCTATATGGAATATGCCTTATTAATTTGTTTGAGATCAAGTATAACCATTGCAATGAATAAAACATTCACGTGGCTTTTGGAATTGTGCCTATCAGAACATTGTTCTAGAGATAAAGGTATTCAAGCTTATTTAAATTGGTAATGGCTTCAGAAATGTTACCACTAAGCCTATTATCACTAAGATCTAGTTCAACTAATTGACTCAAATTAATAATGGCTTCATGAATGTTACCACTAAGCCTATTATCACTAAGATCTAGTTCAACTAATTGACTTAAATGAGTAAGGGCTACAAGGGTGTTACTAGTAAGCATGCTTGAATAAAGACGTAGTGTGGTCAATTTAGTCAAATTGAGAATGGCTTTAGGTATGCTGGTAGTGAGTCTATTTTGATAGATATCTAAGTGGGTTATCTTAGTCCTAGAAATGTCTTCATTAATGTTAGTGACTCTATTTTGAGAGAAATTTAAGTGTGTTAACTTGGTCAAATTGGTCAGGTCTTCATGGATGTTAGTGACTCCGTTTTGAGAGAAATCTAAGTATGTCAACTTGGTAAAATTGTCAATATCTTCAGGTATATAAGTAACTTCAATTATGTAAAGAACTAAGTAAGTCAACTTGGTCAAATTGGCAATGAGTTTAGGTATATTACATATGAGATTAAGTCTAAGAGATAGATAGGAGAGGGGAACCCTGAATATTTCAAAAGGAATAGTATTGGAATTATTAAGGTTGGAAATTGATATATGTATAAGCTGTGTCAAATTACCTAACTATTGTGGTATACTGCCTGAGAGTTTACTATCTTGGAATTTTCTATTGTCG
Organism: Picea engelmannii; assembly: GCA_009831015.1. Lineage (NCBI taxonomy): Eukaryota > Viridiplantae > Streptophyta > Pinopsida > Pinales > Pinaceae > Picea > Picea engelmannii. The sequence continues at coordinate 75,798 of ML811500.1, forward strand.
AGATCAAAGTATTCTACATCAGACCCAACTCGACTGGAATAGGACTGCCGAGCGTATTCCTGCTAAGGTCCAATACACATAGCACTTTTCGCTGACCAAATTCGACAAGAATTCTTCCCATCAAACTAGTACCATGAAGATCCATGCGCATATGTCTTTTGTACCACAGATCTAAATACAAAAACACATAGAAGATATCCAATAACAATATAGAAGAAATCCCACTTTATTAATATCAAACCCTTAAGGTAAGGTAACACCTTACAATTGATCATTTTAAGGAAGGGATCCACTCTTGTTCACTTCCCTCTTCGAGGGGACAACCTCATAACGAGCTAAAATCCAAATACAACACTCTTCAACCATGCTCACTACAATGCTTACACCTTTATATATAATACTACCTACCACCTAGGAACATTCTAGAGAAGGAACTTTCTAGTAAACCTTCTCACCTTTATTGTGTTCACACTAGCCTTTATTTACTAAATGTGGCTTTCATACATAACAATACATATTAACCTTTATTATAATTCCCCTTGGGTACCTCCGTAGGTACCCCATATTATCCCCTTAGCTACACTACAATATGTTCTTGGAGTTCTCAACCATCTAGTTGGACAAGGAACCATATGGATATGATGTGATGGTCTTTTCGGATGCCAATAGAGCATTGAGGTCCCTTTTATCATGGGTGTTCGTTGATGATAATATGAATTCACCTTCTTCCACTATGCACTTACACGAATGACATTGAAGCGAAGTTAATCCAGTGGGCTTGTGGTCATACAAATATTGATGATCATCATAGATGTTGCTACAGGGGAAGAGGTAAAGGTCAACATCTTTCAAAATTTTTTGGAATACATAAATGTATTAGGGCCCTCCTATTACACCCGTATTTTGCAATCTCAATAATTAATATTTGTAATTCCAACAGTACGTCTAAATTTTTAGGTGATTTTAAACAAAAATGTTCATAAAAAATAGGACCCAAAAAAATCCAAATCATAACATGTTTAGACTACCCTGGGTAATTGCTTATATATAAATACAACATGTGTCCTATGAAGTCAATTAGTGCAATGAAGTAACTGCTAGTGTCCTATGAAGTCAATTTAGTCCAAACTTCTATAAATCACATATTTCATTGGAGTTGACTAAACGGTTTAACTTTTGAGGTTTTTGGTTGGAATCCAGTATTTAAATTGCATTTCTGAATGCATAAATGGATTCAACCCACTGAAAAACCCCATACATTTGGATTATACAAACTTAACCACTGAAATCTACAAATCCAACCATTCCTCACCAAATTTAGGACAAAATCAAACAAAAAAAAAGTCCTCATAAAACTTCCAAAAGATAAAACCTTTAAAACAAGCTTATTAGTCCCTGCCATGGGACTATAGCAATGAGTTTGCTTTTGATGTGACATTAATTTACCTTTTACCATAAATTTGTGTATACATTGTAATGTTTAGCATAGGAAAACAAATATATATTTTTGAATATAATAAAAATATTTGTGTTTCTCATTTCTAATTGGTTGATAGAATTGAAGTGTTATTGCTCCCTTCACGTCTTTCAATATGTACAATTAATTACATAATCAATGAATTTCACCAATCAACACATCTAAATATAAAAAGTTGTACTATGTATTTATTATTATGCATTATTATATTTATTATCTAATATATTTATTATTATTATATTTATAATATATTTATTATATTTATGAATATTATAATTTCATTATTGTTCATTATACATTTTGAATAACAAACAATCCTCAATTATTATTTTTTGACAAAAAAATATTCATTACTTGTGCATTTAGTTATATTAAGTTTCATTGTTCAACATGTATTTCTCAACTAACTCGGCAGGGACTGTGTTGCCATGCAACCCTTGTTTCATTTCCCACCATATTTCTTGGCCCCACCATAATGTAGGCTTCTCACATGGCTTTCAAACGCTGGACTCCGGCAATAGTGCAACTCACATGGCTTTCAAACGCAGGACTCTGGCAACTTACAGGTGAATGAATGCCTCTTATTCCACGACGATTTTGTCTCATAAAGAGATTTCCCAATATTTCTTGGACTCTATGCCATAGTAAATTCAAGTAAATAGTCACATGGCTTCATAAAAGAGATTTCGCATTTCCCCATATTTCTTGGTCTCCATGCCATAGTAAAGTCGAGTCAATACGGACAACCCACATGGCTTCGAAACGTTGGAGTTGACAGGTGAACAAATATATCTTATGCCACATTTTCTCCCGTAAAAAAATTTCTTGTCCCGGACACCTGTAATGTGGTAACGCACATGGCTTTGATACGTTGAGCCTCACATTTACCCTGATTTCTTGATAAACGTTGGAGTCTCACATGAAAACTTTGCATTCTCCAATGCTTGATAAATTTAGAAATAATTTGCACCGTCCAATGCTGATAATCTAGAACTGTTTATATCTTCCATGGAAACTTTGCATCTCCCAATGAAGGGAGAAATAGATCTAACCCTAAATCCTATGGCTGCTTCCTGATGAGCGCCCCGTTTCTCCATCACAACCTGTAAAAATATTACAGAAAATAAATTAATGGATAGCATGAAATTGTTTTGCTATTGAACACACTCTGTACTGAATACACTCTTCAACCTGCACTGGGGTTGCAGTGATTTCCCCCAATTCAACGCAGTCTGCCTCTGCGTATGCACGCAGATTTCGAAGAATTCTGGCTATATGAATATTCTGCATCAGGTCGTTCAGCACGGAGATCCGGCTTACGATCAAATTCGAGTGATCGCCCAGCTTAATGCTTATCATTATTTCACAGTTGTGTTTATTCTCGAGTGAAAGAAAACCCAGGGTTTCTCGTGCCTTGGTGACGAGCTCCTTCGTTTCATCGTTATTAATCCTCTACATGAAAAAGATAGAGAAAGAACATGCGGAACTCCACCAATACTGCCGATTGTCTCACGGATACCTCCTGTTTGCTAGCAAGACATCGCCTGGATTTTTCAAACGCGTTGGGGTTTTCCGATGAGACGTGTTGCGATTTAATTCTGTGAGTACGATAATTTTGCGAAGTAACCCTTTGTTGCTTCCGATCTTTTAGTACTGCCTTTAATGTATTTCAATCAACTATCATATAACAAAGACGCTATGGATTCCATGGAGTGAGGGATAGCCATCACCAGAATGGGATTACGGTCCATCTTGACCAAGTTGGAGATGATCTATGCAGCGGCCCGGCGCTTGAGAAAAATGATCGGTTTGCATTAGAGATATTGACGGAGATAAGAACAATGGGAGGCGTGGTGGAGATGCAGAAATGGGAGAAAGTTCACGAGCAGGAGATTCGAGGAGGGGCTGCAGAGATCATCTCCAACATGGTCAAGATAGACCGAATGGCTATCCCCGACTCCATGAAATCCGTGGCGTCTTTGCTGTACGATAGCAGCCAGATTCAAATCCATTCGAGCCAATACAAGAATCAGATTCAAATCTGTTCGATCCAATACAGGAATCAGTGGGATGAATCAACTCCGTTGTGACATTGGGAGTTGAAAAAGACTTCCAAAAAAAAAGTTTGGGAAGAAAGTGTGTTTTGCGTCTCTTGAAAAATGGAAACAGAAAAACATTTTTTTTTAGAGTGTGAAGTTTCTAAAGACACTAGGGATAACTATAAAAATATTTAGACAATTAGACAGTTAATTCTTGAATAACTTATTTAGCAACAGGACAGTGGAGAAATTGAGAAACTCATCATCAAGTTAAAAAGCGCTGAACTGCAAAAATCCGTGTATGAGACCATCTATCCTATAAACTATTGTTAACCTAGTGAAAGTAAAAGTCATTTTCCTTTCTTTTATTACATTACACAGTGTTGAGTCTGCTCAGGCCACGGATAATAAGGATACTGAAAATGTTGGCCAACGACAACTACAACTAAGCTAAGATCGGAAGCAACAGAGATCTACTTCCCAAAATTATCGGAGTTACAGAATTCAGAATGGTAGATTCCAACGCGTTTGAAAATCCCGGCGATCGACACACTGACAAGTCTTGCTGGCTAACAGAAGGTCCGTGAGAGGAATCCGTGTTGAAGTTTTGCATAGAACTCATCACCAAAGCAGGAGAAGCCCTCGGTTTTCTTTCACAGGAATAAACACAACTGTGAAATAATAATGAGCAATAAACTGGGCGATCACCCGACTTCTATCATAAGCCTGATCGCCGTGCTGAACGACCCGGTGCAGGGTATTCATGTAGCGAGAATTCTTCGGAATCTGCGTGCATACGCAGAGGCAGGCTGCGTTGAATTGAGGGAAATCACTGCAACTATAGAGCAGGTTGAAGAGTGTATTCAATTGGATCGCTACACATTGTGTTCAATCGCAAAGCAATTTCATGCTGTCGATTGATTTATTTCTTGTAATATTTTTACAGGTTTTGGTGTTGACGATGGAGAAATAGGGCGCGGATCAGGAAGCGGCCATAGGACTGGCTTCTCAGATCTTCAAGTTTATGAGCAAATTAGATTTCGATCGTGCCTTCAAAGAAAGGAGGGCTGAAATAAAGAGATCGTTGATTTAGGAACTGGTGGAGGTCTTCCTGAGGCACCCACGTCCATCTAATGAGGTTCCAAACATCAGCAGATTTAGCATAGAGCTTTTGATCTCTGTTATGCAGATGGATGGATCTACAATAGAAGACTCTGGCCAGCGCGGATTGCTTAATATATAGAAATATGTAAAATCAAAATGTTTGGCATTGTATGTTGTAGTAAATAAGTCCGGAGGACTTAGGATGGATCTAACTTGGTTGTATTACCCTGCAATTGTTAAAATCAAAACTGATTCAGTGTTAATTATACATTTGCATTTAACAATATGTGTTTATATAGGGTTAATCATTATATTTACATTTTATTTTTATTTTATTTTTTAATATTTGAAATAAAATATTGGGCATTCTATTAGGAAATTTTTTTTTCTTCTTATTATTTGGGATTTTTTTACATTAACTTTCTCATATTTCTATTTGTAATTTATTCTATATTATATTATTTGATATCAATATATAATGTAATTTACCCCACCTTCAACATATTAATATTTGAATGAAATAATTACTTAAATAGATGCAACTTATTTATTTAAAAGTATATTATCAATGAATTCAATACACTTTTTGGATGGGGTGATAAGTGGCTCGCAAGGGATGACAGGTGGAGGTAGGCAACATAGGGAGTTATTAACCCCGGCCGCCAACCTCCCTTCCCTCTAGACTGAATGATCCACACTCAGCTAGGAGTAATGGTAGTGCGCTTGGCACTCCAAGGTGACTTAATGGTGCCTTGCATGAACCAGGCTGGGCATACCAAGAAAGGTACCAGCCCCAGGCTAGTAGCCATCTCGACTTTCATGGCATTCGCCCCTGTCAATTCACCAGGCACTATGAAGGCATGTGCCCTGAAACACTCTCCCATTACATCTTTGCCTTGTGCTCGATTGTTCCTTCGCTTTCTCTTTGCCTTGTGCTCGAATGTTCCTTGGCTATCACATTCCATCTTTGCCTAGCACTCGACTATTTGGCCACCCACCATCAATCCTCCATTGTTTGGTCACCCACCGTCTATCCTGCCCAATCCTTACCTGAACGCCCACACCATGCTCAAAGAGGGGCAAATCCAAAAGGGGTCCACTTTACTACAATGCCCTTACAAGACGTAATAGACTCTCCCCCTCTTAGCTTGCCCTCATCAAGACCAGTCACCCCGACAAAATCCATAATTGGCCTTAGCAACCCCGACGTCCAACCTCTATTCCCTCATTTGACTATGACAGTTGCTCAATCGAGGAGAAAATTCTCCCTCTTGAGAATCTCGCCCCTCTGTTTAGCTTTTACCCGGAAATCACCCCTCTCAGAGCCCATACTTCGGATCATTTTTATGGCATTGGAGAATGCATGGTGGAGGAAGAAATTCCTCTTAGTTGGAAATTGGACATTCCAGCGACAACAACAAATGCAGACTTGGAGATGGGCGCATAACTGATGGAGGAACCGCCTCCGCCCACCTAGATTTAACTCCCGGACGAGCATCTTCAACTCATTTTTGAGCTGTGGTAGAAACTTGACGACCAGACACACATCCAACAAATCCTGGGACAAGGAATTGACCTCCTGTTCGATGCCATGATGGAAGCTCCAACAAGCAAGTGGTGCACAACCCGTGGCCATAAATTTGTCCTAGCCTACAACTCTCATTGCAGCGCGAGTCCGAGCTCACATTTGGACTAGCTCCCGCATGTCTATGTTTTTCTTTTGGCTATGTCAATTATGCAGAGAATTGAGATTCTCTATGAGACGATGTATGTTAGTCGGCCATGGCCACTGGTTAGTCGGTCACTGTGACCTTTTTTGTCAGTCAGACATTTTCACTGTCTTGTTCAAACAATTACAGTTGCTCTTGAATTTTGATGGCTACATGTCCTGGTTTCCCAGATGTGGCAACACAAATGGTAGAATCCAGATTTTGTAATGCCACGTATATTTGTGAATATCAATATATTGTTACTTTTATTTACAAAAAAAAAAAAATGAATTCAATACACTAAATGAATTCAATACACTAAATTGTTTTCATCTATATCATTAAAAATGCATTAAATTATTTTTCAATATAGAGTTGAAATCAACGTGCCTAATCATTTTATAGTGTATTGTTATTAATGTATTGATATTTTATATTTCTGAAT
>ML811500.1:88071-102194 GCA_009831015.1 Picea engelmannii
ACATCTTTATAATACCTTAATTTTCTTTTTTCCTCTAACTCTTTATCACACCACATTTTCTCCTTAAATTTTGATTTGACGCTTTTTTTAATAGTATCTTTATTCTGCAAAATGGTTTCTTCCATGATTCCCCAATAGTTTAGTCAAGACTGAACGTTTTTATGCCATCCTCGCTTGAGTCGATGGTGGTTATGACTTGATTTTGAAGAAATTTTAGGTAGACTCTTGTCTTCCATGTTGTTTAACTTGTTCTTATACATTAGGTATCTAGTCATAGCCATGCTCTCAATGGGAGAGAGACTTGTTTCTAAGAGGAGGATGGGATAGGGCGTATTTCCTTTAATTTTGAGATTATAGGTTATAAAATTCTTTTGTATTTTCTCTATCTTTCTCCAGGATTCACGAGAGATACTACAACCCCAAACTTCACATCCATAAAGAATAACAGGTGTAACAAGAGTCTCAAAGAGGCGTTTCTTCTTATCCCAACTCCAAAGATCAGTTGATTTACAATTGTTTTCAAGCCCATAATAAGATTTCCATCCCCCAGTAATCCTTTTCTCAATGCTATAGTGAAAATAATGAATAGAAAATGTAATCGGTCAATGTCCTTTTATCAATTATAATAATCAATCACAAGTTTGATTCCCTTTTTTTTTTTTTTTTTAATTTATCGAAACAATTAGTCAAAACATATTAAGAGAATCCCCAAAATTCTTCTTATCACATTGTTTTAATCCTTGGAACAACACCCATTTGAACTTTGTTCTATTGAAATTTTTACCCATTAAATTCATCATTTGGACAGATTGAATCCAATATTAAGGTAATAAGGCGCAAGAAGACTTTGCTAATAATCTGTATCATTTATCACATCTTAACTTGTAGAATGTCGAACTCCAATCATTATTGAAACACTAAAATTTCCAAAGGATTACGCTGACCAAGCAATCCCAATAACATGTTGCTAGAAACTCATAAAAATGAATTTGCAGAGATAAATATCAACAAGCAAGTCATGGCTTGATGACTGAGTCAAGGGAGCCATACGGGTTTTGCAATAACACTCGAGTTTACCCATCAATTCGCGAATAAACAAGTTGAAGCAAGGAACAAAAGGAAACCCTTGTTATGAACCAAAAATCCATTTTTGAAAGTAATTCAAGACCATGTACAGCTAAATGAGGAAAATCAAAACTATTCAAGGGTTCACAAGATTGTCAAGTCAAAATGGGAGGTTAACGACATAGTTCCCTTTAACATGGTTACAATGACAACATAGAGAAATGCGAGCTACAACCATGATAAACTACACCCAAACAAACCCACATGCATTCATTGTTGTTGGGGTTTGAAACCATTGAAATACCACAACACTTATAACAACCAGTCTAGTGCGTATTTCCATAAGCCAAAACACAATAGGAGTTAAAAATGGGAGTGTTGACAGTAGTTATTTTGAATGCTTCTGTTCAAAAGCAAAACTTGTAATGAGTGCAAAATGAACCCATAGCGCATGATAGGAGACAAGAATCACACGAATCCAAAACAAGTAGTATCATAGTGTTCATCACACACAATAACCTAGTTTAAATTCCATTATTCGAAACTGTACAAAACCGAGGTCATGAACATCATTTGCAATCAAACCTTGTCATTTTTATTCCATTACGAGCTTAAACAACCCAAAAAATTTATCATTCAGATACCTATATAGAACATAGAGGCATATTCATAGCGCACATACAACATACAAACAAAATGAAACAATATCCCAATTTTATCAAAGCAAGAGTGAACTATTGATGCTAGAAGAGTCAAAGAGCTCCATACCTATTGAAATTTTCCCAAAAAGCCAGGAAAGAAGCAGCCTCAAATCTCAACAAACCACCGAAAAATCTGAAACCATATTTAACAACAACGACGAGATCTCAAGCAAATGACAATACAAAAATGTGGTATACCAGAAAAACGAAATGAGCAGAGTTCATTTACTTCACATCATTTCAACCATAAACCAACCCACCAATTATTAATTGCATCCAACAAAAACTTACACGGTGGAGCACACTCAACGCCAATTCAAATCTAACCTTACGTCATACATGAAACCATCAACCAACCATTTTGATATATATCCCATACTCACAAACAAATAGGAGCATCATTGTTTTTTAAAGAGATTGAATGAAATAAAACATCAAGTAACATGAAATATGGCACATGTGACTTGTATTTCAACTCGACTTCTTTCATGCTTGTGTGCGATGACCCTAAATTAACTTTGGAACCTTTATATGATATCATTGGTGATACATGGTAAATAAAACTTGACCAACCCTTTTTTTTTAAACATATTTCATTCATATAATAACACATCTTGCATTTTGTATGCAACATGGTTTTGCTTGGAGGTCCCTTTCTTTTCTTTTGACGGATAACGCATCATTTAAAATGAAATACGAGGATGGATTTATCGTTAATTACCATTGTGGAGCCATTTTGTGTTTGTGAGAACATCAAAATTCAATCAGACCACAACATTTCTGTGAAAGTCATATTGTTTAGGAGGGAAACAACTTATTGCGCTTTTCTCCTAAGGGGTCCCACCTATTAATTATTAATATATATAGTATAAGTATAATGTATTGCAACACTTTGCAAACAAGATTCTCATTGCGCTTTTATGCGTCAACAATCCTATTCAGGGAAGATTTGTGATAGCATGGACCGAGATGGGAGGACCATGATCAAGTGAAAAGAATAAAGGAAGCAATGCTAAGACATGGGAAAAACATAGTAGCCCACTACTGGACCCAGGAAGATGAGCACGATAAATGGCATAATTGGATTCCCAAGGAAGAATGGTAGAGTGCCGAAAATCAAGAGTTGATAGAGGGTTTTTGGAGGGACTTACCAACGAGAAAGATACAATTTTTCCAGGTGCTAGATAAGCTTCATTGGGGATGGACAACGAAGGGATCCTTCTCTGTCAAAGAGGCATACTCGTTGGCAGTTGGTTACCAAAGTATTCCAAAGTTGAAAGTTTGGAAACAAATATGGAAGAAAAAACTATGGCCAAAAGTCTTTATTTTCCTTTGGTTGCTGATCCAGAAAAAGACACTTACCTGGGACAATTTCCGCAAACGAGGTTTCATTGACCCCTCACGTTGCATGCTATGCCAGGCCCAAGAAGAGATAAATGAACACGTGTTTAACTCTTTCCCTTTTGTTGACTACCTATGGGAACAAAGCGAGGCATTCTTCAAGAGAAGGGGCCGTAATCGGGGTTCGCTCCTCTCAACCTTCGAAGAATGGCCTAAATCCACTACCCAAAATATTTTTGTCAACTACCTTTGGCAATTGTTCCCAGGGTTTCTAGTATGGGAGACTTGGAAAGAATGTAACAGACGTGTCTTACGAAATGAGTTGAGGGTACCATAAATGACTTGGGCATAGCATTAGTCAACCTTGGATAGAAGAAGATTGGAAAACAAACCTTTATGAAAACAATATTTTGAGAGCGCTGGTAATAACAAATACCTGTGCACAGGTCACCCAAACTCCAACAAACCCGAAGGTCTCGGCTCCCGTAACTTGGTTGCCTCCTCCCCAAGGATTCGTTAAACTCAACTTCAATGGGGTGTCCAAAGGAAATCTAGATCAAACAGGTCATTAGGGGGGTATTACACAACAACGAAGGTAAGATCCTAAAAATCTATGTAGGAAAACTAGGAATTACCAACAATAATGCAACGAAGCTCCTACCTTTGGAAGAAGGTCTTAGCATCGCCAAGGAAAATGGTTACAACCAATTTATAGTTGAGGGGGAATCCCTCCTCATCATAGATATGTTAAAACGACTGCAGTGAGGAACCCCTCTTTCTAAAGTAGTCTTTAGCTGGCGGTTAAAAGCAACATTGGAGAGGGTCCTGCAGTTAATGCGAACCATGCCAGTCATCATCCCTAGCCATGTGAAGAGGTCAATGAAAAACCTCGCGGATTGGCAAGACAATGAAGGAATCGAACTCAGTAGTGACAAATGAGACCCTTTCTCCACTAACAGGCTAGTCTCCACATATCAGGACCTGGCAAGGAAAGACTAGACACACCTATATGGAGTGTCAGGCGATAGAAGTGTTGTGATCCCGCACCTCGAGATAGATAGGACAGGGGAACTGGGGAATATTATTAATCCCCCTAGCTGGAAAGTACCTTATAGAGGGGATGAGACGACGAATGTAGGTATGAGAGAGGGTGGAAGGATTTTTTACCCTAGTTTTCATAAAGAGATAAGATTTGCAAGGACCATCTATCTCCCAGACTACGAGGATTTAATTGACGAAAACAACAACCTTACCACACCTCAGCCGGGGTCTGACATCCCAACTGCCGATTTAAATGAAAAGGGAGTCTCAATCCCTTATCCTCAAATCCCACACGATGAGATCCAAAAGTCATCATGTGGCAACAAAGGTTGAAGGCATACGATGGAGGTGGGATGGATCCATAGCCACAACTTTGACTTAAATGAGAATTAATAAGAAAGCAAGGAAGGACCTCTTTTCTTATCGTTCAATGACAAGAGGCACTGGAATTTTCTTTTGGTGAAGTATGTAGGGTGGTGTAGTATCAACCTCCTGCAAAAGAAGTTAGGGGAAGTGGAAAATCATATAGATCTCTAGACATAAGGGGGGGTCGAGACCCTCCCACATCTGAATCACTTCTGTTCTTGGCCTAGATTGCGAAGGGGGTGTTGGGCTGTAATGGCACCACGAATGGGTTATCCCAGTGGTTATCATCGCGGAGGGTACTCTCCTCCAGGTTCATCCTCTCCTTAGCCCCAACCTGAAGTTTTGTCCTCTCAAATCCAACATGAAGCTTTCTCTGCAGTCCATTCCTACTTTACCTCAATTCTGACTCGGTTTCAAGACCATGTGGAGGAAGCAAAAACAATCGTCAAGTAGGAAAGAACTATGCAAATGGAGCAAGAGGTGGCATAAGCAACAATTCGTTGGGTCCCATATGTGGGAACATCAAGAGCAAGAGACACGGAGTATTGGTAGATAGTGGAACTCTACTAACACATTAAGAACCTCTTAGGTCAAATGTTACAAACAAGGGAAGAGGCCCATAGCATGATGCGACTGTAATTGAATGGTCTTCACCTCATGTTGCATGAAGTGTTCGTCTGTCTTCCTCTAACAAGCTCAACAGTGACTCCCTCATCCCCACACAACATAGAGAATTCGGCCCCAGACCATACTCAGGACCGGTCGATTAAGCCACCTAGTCCTTGACTCGTGTTTCTTGTTCGATTTCTTTTTTTGGTTATGAATTACTTTAGAATATTCGAACCACGTGCTAGTGATAAAAAGGAAGTAGAAAATTCTTTTGTTCTGTTGGAACAAAAATCTTTGTATAAAAACAATGGCTACACAGTATGATCTGATAAGCTTTACCTCTACCTCTGCTATTGGTTTGGTTTCTCAAGTGGCAGACAATAGTAAAGTAAAATGGTTTGTATGATATTTTTGATAATTCAATAGATATCTAGTACCGTGAGCTTTAATAATAATAATAAAAAAAACATGGTAGGTTGGTTAAATTAGAATGATTTGAAGCCCTTGAACTTATTTGGATTACTCGTTATTATGATGTCACTTATGGGTGCTCCTAGTGGAGAGAAATAAAATAATATAAAAAATCATAGTGGGAGAGAGTGGGGTGATCATTACGAGACCCTTATGCACCGAGGGGTCGGCTAACAGAACCACAAGGGTCTTGAGTATGACAGCCACTCTCAAGGATGCCAAATCAATCCCTTTTATCGGGAAAAAAAGTCAATTAAAACGACTTTCTGGTCCATTTTAATAAAAAACAGAATTATTATAACAAGATACTTGAGCTAAAATTAAATTAAAGTAATAATTTTAAGCCTGCTTTATTGGTGGATACTGTGTTGTGTTATTGGTGGATACAACAAGTTGGTCAAAATGGAATTTAAGTTTTGGTATTTTTTTTTATGAATGTGAATTAAGTAGTGATTTTTTTGGTTTAAATTGTATTTTTAAATAATAATTACTTAAATTTAAAATTAAATAGAATTAACCATTTTAATTTACAAGTGTAACAATTTCTAATCAAATTTCAATCAAATATAATATATATATATATATATATATATATATATATATATATATAAACTTAACCTACTTCAATATCTACTTAGACCTCGGTGTGGTGGTCAATACCGGCTCAACATGTTCATTGGCGTTATTGGAGGGCTGTATGTATTTATATGTTATTGCAGGACAAATAGCAGCATAGCATAGAAAGGAAGGGAACTCGGAGGCAATCCATTAAGGACGTTGAGCTGGGCAGTGACAGAGAAATAGATAAAAATTGTTATGTCGATGCAGCTTCTGTGATTTGTGGTCATAATAGTGGTGGATACTGTAATTGCCGCAACTATTAGTTACGCTGAATTAAAATCAGATTTCAGATTTTGTCACGATAGAAGGCAATGGTATTTAGGCCAGAAAACGTGGTAGGACTGGTTCGCATATTACTTATTGGATCAGAATTGACAGGTATTACTTCTCCATCTCTGGTAAAGACATTTTGTATAGAAATGAAGGACGTTGTTAAATAAATTAAATCATATTGTTACCCAACCAAAAAAGGTTTATTATACAATAAAACAACTTCAAGATTAGATTTCCATAGTTTTTTTTTTTTTAAAGTAAGATTGTAAAAAAATCAAAGATTACAAAATCCTTCCTTTGTTCCAGGCTATACTGAATTGCCCCAAGGGAAAACTAGCTCAGCCAACTGGACAATTCCAAAGGTTAAGTCTTAAAGTGCCAAACATAACAAGGTTTCTAGTGATATATTACAAAAGCAAAATTCAGGGCCCTAACGGTGACCAACTTAATAGTAGTAAACATCGATAGTAGATGATATACGTGGCATTTAGGAGGTAAAACCACAGTTAAACATGTAGAAAAATAACAAAGACACCTGTACATATCACATGGTGGGGATATAATGCGACCAGGTGTCCATGAAGGAGGCGTTGAGTGGCAAGTCACTGAGAGGAGTCGACTCCTCCTCGACTGCTGTCTCGTCCAACTGCATTGCGTCCTACGGCCAGACTGGTGGCACGTTCTCCTCCTGGCCTGTTGCGTTGTTCTCCAAAGTTCACAGTGGGGGGGTTGGTGCCAATATTGGTGTATCAGCTCCTGCTGCTTGAGCTTCTTCTGCTGGGGGGTAGTGGGCACCCTGCAATGCTATGAGCAATTGCAGAAATTGTGGTGCTTTGCCTTCCAAAATCTCCAAGCGAAACCTAAGATCATCCAGGTCCTAGCGCAGGTCAAAGACCAAGCCTTGCAACAGTGTGAGGCCTGTTTGTAGTTCAAATTCTGTGTCGACGCTAGAATCAGTGCGAGATTGAGGCCGTTGGCATGAATTCTGGGTTGCTTCGGTGCTACCATCCTGAGAATGAGCCCTGAGAAGAGGGGCCTGAAGCGATTGGGAGGGTGAGAGGGCCAGTGAGTTGGGAGGAGACAATGGAATTAGGTGTGAAGCATAGGCCGAGTTTCGCAGTGGTCCTGGGTTGAATCCCAGCGAGGTGCCTGAGGATTCAAGCCACTCCATCCTGTAGGCGAATGATGATGAAAGGGGTGAGAGGCTGGCGGGAGTGTGAGTCGACTGCGCCAGGGAGGAGGACGAGGAAGGCGACGAGGAAGAGGAACTGTGGGAGGGTGAAAGTGGGGGGCAGAGGGCCAAACGTGGTCAGCTGGGATACCATGCCGCACCTCGTTTGGACTTCCCTCTCTGCCTGGGCATCTCTGAAAAATGAGGAAGGCGGAAGCGACCAAGAGAGAGTGATAACAGTGAAAAGGAAAGCTGCGTAGGAGGCTGAGCTCTGGAAAAATCAACCAAAAGAGTATGAGGCATCCAGAACCTCTGGTGCAGTTCATAAAACCCAAGGAGATGGTGTGAGCCATTAAACCAACACACGCGCAGAGTAAAATCATAACAATGGCGTTGGTCCATCGAAGGGATGGCAAGGCAGAGCATGACGCACTGAGAGTAATGGCGCCCTGTCTCATGCAAGGTTGACTTAAAAGAATGAAGTTGGTGGGAGGGGGAGGCACGCGTCCGTCACGTGGTTGACGCCACGATGGCTCTCTCCTGATTGCTTCACTGAATGCATGCTTTCCAGTATCACCCCATCCGGGGAGATTTCCACAGATTTCCATAATTATGTTATTTGAGTTTTATGTATCATAAATTTGTTCACAGTTTAGTTTAGTTTCATAAACCTCAAACAACTTCAACTAAAAATACTCTTTACTACAAGATTAAAGCTTTCTCTTATTATAAGATTAAAATTACAAATTTGTATAAGTTTTTTTATAACTAAATTAAATCAGATTTTTACCCAAAAAATTATTAAAATTATATATTTATATTATCAAAGTTACAGTTTTTTTATAACTAAGATACAATTTTTTTTTATAACTAAATTAAATTAGATTTTTACTCAAAAATTTATTAAAATTATATATTTATATTATCAAAATAATAGTTTTTTTATAAATAAATTGAATCAAATTGTTACCCACCCCAAAAAAGTTATTATACAATAAAACAACTTCAAAATGAAATTTCCATAATTATGTTGTTTGAGTTTTCTGGACATTTCATAAATTTGTACACACTTTAGTTTAGTTTCTGAAAACCCAAACAACTTCAACTAAAAACTGTTTACTATAAGATTAAAGCGCGGGGCTTTATTAGAGAAAAAAATGTATAATTATATATACTTTTTCTCTAATGTATAATTAAAGCACGGGGTTTTATTAGATTAAAGGGTTTTAAATTAAGGCTTGATGCTTCGTGTGTTTCCTTCCTTTTCCTTAACTCGGGACAATGATTCTTGTAGTGACCATATTTTCGACAGTTGAAGCAATGTATTTTTGACATATATTTCCCTTGATTTGGTTTCTTCCTTGAGCCAAACTTCTTTTTATTCCTGAAGTTCTTGAACCTTGATGTGAAGTCTTGATCATCGTATTTATTTTGGGGTTTCTCTTTTGCACTAATCCATGATTCTTCTTGTGCACAACAAGTCCAAAGTTCTTCAAATGTGGGATACTCCTTCCTTGTGTTCATTATTGGGGCAAATGCATCCCATGTCTGGGGAAGACCATTGAGTACTATATTTACCAGTTCCTTTTTGGAAATGATCTCTTCAATAGCTTTTAGTTGATCTATTAACTGAGAGATTCTCACAAAGTATGATGTTATGCTGTCATCATCATTCATCTTCATGTCACAAAGCTCATTCTTCAGACTCATTACTTGTCCAATGTTTCTGACTAAGAAGAGGTTTGTTAGGGCATCATACATCTTCTTAGATGAGTCAAGATGGGAGATGTAGGGTATCAAGTGGTATTTTATAGAGTCCACTATGATACTCATGGAATTGATGTCACTATCTTTGAACTTCTCCAAAACTGCAATGTTTTGAGGTTCCTTCTCTTTTCCTTCTTCGAACTGTGGTTCCATGATCATTCCTTTCAAGATATCCAACACTTTATTCTTGGCAAGGATGAGGTCAATCCTTGTCTTCCATGATCTGAAGCTAGAATCCCCTCCTAACTTGTTTTCTGACATCATAGAATAAGTCATAACTGCTTTGACTTGGTCAACCCTTGATTTTGACCAAAAACTCAAGCTTGACGTCTTAGCTTGCTGATAGTATCAAGAGATGCACTAGGCTAGGGCGCACTAGTCTATCAAGAAAGTAGGTCAATCCATTCACTTAATGTGCCTCAATGAGAGGGCTAGGGTTTCATTGTTGCAACAAAAACTAGCTGCAATTGCAACTGAGCAAATCCTCCCAATCTATCTTCCAACGGTTAGACTGTTTGAAGATAGTGTGGGCCCGTAACCTGTTAGAATATAATGGATGTTTTCGGTTAACCATAGACAATATAGCAATATTGTCACCCAACCATAAGCCGAAGCCACTCCCGAGCACCTTAACCTTGACAGAGAAAGATTTCAGAAGCAAACCCTATGCTTAATATCCAAACAAAGGTGGCGCACCTCTCTCCAAGGATAGCACACTAAACAAGAATAACAAAAGCTGATCAGAGAGTCCAACCCATAAAATAGAAAATGTAGATTGCAGAACTGCCAGCTGCAACTGCTCCCAAGACTTGTGCACAAACTGGCCAACTACAGTGCACACAAGTGTACTTCTGCAGTTCTGAGAATTCTGGCCAAAATGAAGATTGACTTCCTATATTTATACTATTTCTGCCAGATTGCCTAGGCCGACTTCTCATTCTGGGTGATAATTACTTAGTATATATACATTACTTAGTATATAATCATTAAAAAGAGTGATTAAGATAATTAGCATAATACTAACCAATCAAATTATTAATGACAATTTTAATAATTGTCCCTCTAGATTTTTTACTTTGAGTATAGTTTTGAGTAAAGTTAAAGGTTTTTTTATTTCACTGAGTTTCTTTATCGCATGTTGTTGGATGAGGAATGAGTTCTTTACCAAATGCCACAAACGATTTACTTTGAGTATAGAAAGTTTAAGGTTTTTTTACTGGATATATTTTAAGTTTTTCACTGAGTTTCTTTACAATGTTGTTGGATGAGGAATGTGTTCTTTACCAAATGCCACAAACGTGGTGGGATGTGGAATGCTTTCTTTACCAGATGAAACGAACTAATGGTGTGTCTGCTAGCATTCTCTCCTTAACAAGTAAGGTTTCACGTTTCATTTATGCCTTACCATGTGTTGGTGGCATACATGATGCATTCTTTACCGAATACCCGACCGTTTACTAGCGTCATCTCTTTAACAGGTAATTTAACTTTTAGAGTGGAGCAGCATGCACCTTACATAAATTGATGATAAGAAAGCTTCTAATACAACTAGTCTATAATTGTTTTGCAGATGATGGATAAAGCTTACAAGCCAAAATGGTCTGTAATGGTTTTACAGACGATGGATAAGGCTTACAAGCCATAACCATCAGTCCTGTCTTCCTGTGTTGCAAAACCTAGAAATGTATAGAGAAAAATTCCAATGTGCACTCTTTGAGTTTAGGTCTGTACTTTCATGGAGGTTAAATTGATTTATGCACTCTTTTTTTAAGGATTTACTTTCATTGTTGAAATTCTATATGTGATGGTTTTAAGTTTGATAATTGGTTAAGTTGGCCTTAGTCTCAATATACTAACTTCTTAACCCTCATCATAGGATGTCATGAAGATTTAGATTCCAATTTATACGACACGACACCGCAAGAGAGAAACATTGAAAAGAGCCGAAGCCAAACTGTTGTAGACGATGTAGATCCACTGTAGCTATGGATCAAACTCTGGACATAAGCATTATTTGTTAAATAGACAAGCATTATTTGTTAAATAGACTTTTCTGAAGAAAGGTTTCAATTTTGTGGATAATTGTTACTTGTTTGGCTACAGTTTTATTAAGATAGGTTTCAATTTTTTTGATCATTGAAGGAATACACATTTCTAATTCGACCAACCCATTCATGCATAGTGTAAACCAAAAGCAGAGCATACTATGAACGAAAAAAACCTATCTTCTGATAGATCCACAGGATTGACAGTGCTAGACTCCATCCGCCTATGAAGAATCTTCTAGAAACAACTAACATTTGTAAAAATAAAACAAACATTCTGACACTTGTGCGCCTATAGATTGTCATGGTGTCAGGTGCGCTTGCTTGTTCTCAGCTTCCTCTATGCGTTGGTCACGTGAGTTCTCGGCTTCCTTTGCATGTTGGTCTAACTTGTCCTCGACTTCCTTTATGCGTTTGTCCATGTCTCGTTCATCCTCCCCCTGGAAGTCTGGAGCAAGAAACACCCCTGGAGATGCTGGGGCATTGGTGCTCGAATCTAGTGAATACAGGGAGTAGAACAGGATCGAAAGAAGAGATTCAATTTGCTCTGCACATTGGTCTAGGTGTTCAAACTGAAAACAAAGGTCATCAACGTCCTTACAGACTATGAAGACCAAATCCTGAAGAATCGCTACCGAATATCTGAGTCGCGGGCACGAAGCATAGTCCAATTGGAGAAGAGCTTGGCCTTGAGGCGCTTCCAATTGTAGTTATTTCTCTTGAGCATTGAATTCCTCCAGAGAAGGCACAGAAGGTGGGGATGGGGGTGTCGAGGGAGCGAAGGCTACTGGAATAGAAGGGTGTGTGTGTGTTGGCTGTGAAGTTGAGGCCAGATGCGGGAGAGGTCCAGGAGAAAGGTCGAGAGAATTACCTTTAAGGTTGAACCATTCAACTCGACAAGCCAATGGTGATGAAAGAAGCAGAAGACCACTTTGGCATGGGGAAGACTAAGTGGATGAAAGGGGTGAATAAATAAGCGTGGGAGCGAAGGTAGGCGAGTGTCAGCTGGCCATGACCGCTTTATTCTGATACCAAAGAGCACCTCTCTTTGGCTTCCCTCGAAGGCAAGGCATAGCCAAATGAACGTGAGGGTGAGGTGGAAATGTGAACATGGAAACCCAGGTGGGCACCAGAGAGAATGACATAGTGCAAAAGTATCCATAAGGAGAGGGTGATGGATGCAAAATGGAGGGAGGGGCATCTCCATAAGAGGGAGAATGGAGAGTAATTGCACATGAGCACAGAAGGATCGGATAATGTACAACCTCCTTTTCCATGACAGGAAGCCAACGCAAGGCCCACTGGAGAATTTAGTTGGGATCATGCAACAATGAAAAGTTGTAGAGCTCATAGGGAGGAAATAAAGGCAGGAGGGAGCTGCAAGTGCCGTCATGTGGCCCGTGGAGAGGTGGCGGACTCTGGGTTATCGGATGGATGCGTGGAGTGTTCTAACACCCTTTCCTGGGGGATATCTATGCCGAGAGCAATAGCGATGCAGTCCTAGAGGATCGGATGATCATTGTGGGTGGGGGACGTATAGAGGATATCGGGTCCTTCCAAATCCACTCCAATATTAGCTAGTTTTTCTGCTACCTGATTGGCTTTCCGTCTCACACGAGAAGGAATGAGCACCAAGTGAGGCGAAATGGGAGCTGCAATGGAACCGAGTCCTGTGGTAAGTCACCAACAAGGGAAGATGTTGTCGATATCTGCCCCATTGAGTATTTTTGTGAAAAGGCTTAGAATTATTTGTGAATCCCCCTCGATGATCAGTTTTTGGTGCCCATTGTCTTGAGCAAGTTGTAAGCCTTTGATGAGACCCCAGAGCTCAGCTGCATTGTTTTTATTATGGCCAATGTTGTCGGCTGTGATAAGCATAATGCTTCCTTGACTGCTGCGAAGAACTACTTCGAAGCCCGTAGGGCCTGAATTACCTTTGGAGGCTCTTTCAAAGTTTAATTTGATGAATCTTGGAGCTGGAGGAGACCAATGTGAAGGGATTCCTTTGGCTTGTGAACTTTGGGGTTTCCTTGAAAAGTGTGGGTGGAAGTTGACGATCCATTTGTCCAAGATACACTTTTCCTGGGGAGGAGAAGACAAGTCCTCCTCTTTCCAGGGCTGAAGGAGGACAGTTTCTATGATGTTGTCATCTATGTGCTGCCAAACTTTCTGCCAGTCAAGCTGAGACGAAAGAAATATTAGTGTGTTTTTCTCTTTCCAGAGCTTCCAGAGGATGAAGCTCGGAAGTAGCTGCCATATACGGTTTAGGATGGGAGAATGAAAAGATGAGTCTCTCCATTGTTCTAAGGTTTCCTTGAGGCCTTCTCGTTTGCGGTCCGTGGTGGGCATGATAAAGGCGTAGTGATCCTAGATTTGTATACTGTAGGAGAAGAGATTGAGAAGGTGGTTTTGAGATTCCAAATATTTCGAACAAAGAGAGAAAATGGAGGGCCCGACAAGACCTCTTTTTGCGAGATTGTCCCAGGTAAGGATACCCTTGTGTGCGACAAGCCAAAGGAAGGTGCTTATTTTTGGCTAGTGCTTGATCACCCATATTTTTTCCCAAATTGGTTCCTGGGGGAGCACGTTTGAGGCTGTCTTTATGTTGTAGGCCTCTTTTATGGTGAATATGCCTCGCAAGGAATGCCCCCA
>ML811500.1:119242-130944 GCA_009831015.1 Picea engelmannii
TCGTCAAGGTACGCAAATTATTTATGTATGACATATTATATAAATCTTTGGTTAATTTCATTAGTATTAATTTCATTTTGTCCCATTAATTAGTGTTAATTTCAATTTGTTGATGTTTCATGAATGTCGTTAAGGCACGAATGTGCTTCCACAAGGAATGAAAAGTTACCCGATGCAATTCAGTAGATTGCCATACTAAGAACACCTACAAATAGTTCATTTGTTTGATACAATGCATATCGGGAAGAAGATAACATAATTGTTATGGCGAATATTAGATGGAACGCTTGACAAAGAGAGAATTGGAAAGATTTGTTGTGACATCTAGGAAGCTAATCACGCATTGCAAAGTGTTATTATTAATTCTAATGGTGATGGTCATGAACATAATACTAGTCTTCCTTGGTTATTGACGGAGCAACAGAGCAATATTGTAAAAGAGGTCATTCGAAAAATTAGGTTTCTGACGAGGTTTTCGTCGAACATACAAAATATCTTAACTAAAAAAGGTGATTTTGGTGGGGTTAAAACACATGACTGGCATTTATTCATTAAGGTAATTAGTAGGTTATAATATATTTCCTTATTGGTACGCATATTTTGAAAACAAATAATAATTATTTGTTTTTAGTTACAGTATGTTCTACCTTTATCTCTCCCAGACGACTTTGACAACAACATAAAACAAATTATTTATGTACTTGGAAAATACACGAGGTAAGTATTGTTTTATAAGGAAAATGTATTTCTTATGTGATTTGTAGCGGAACTTTTTTACATATTATCTTTTATCTACAAATTTATGTATTCCTTGATATTATTTTATTGCATCAAAATTTGTAGGTGGCTATCATCAAAAGAAATCCATAAAGAAGATATAAGGTATTGGAAGAGAGAAATTCCCCGACTAATGTGTCAAATGCAACAGTATATACCTCCAACATTTTTCAATGCACAAGAGCATTACCTCATACACCAAGTTGAGGAGATTGAATTATGTGGACCAATACACACATGGTCGATGTGGATGGTGGAGAGGCAGTTGAAGTCACTGAAGGATTTTGTTAGACAAAGAGTACGTCCGGAGGGTTGTATGGTTGAGGGATATATGGTATATCAATGCATGGTGTATATTAGTCAATATCTACCTAAATTAGAAGAAAATATGTATGTGCTTCACATTTGGCATCTCGACTCCATCAACAAATTTGAAGGGGAGGTCCTATTGGGGAAAGGTAAAATGAGGACTGTGAAAGGTAATTATTAGATATTGACATAGATTTAATATATTACACATTTATTAAATTATTCCTTTATTAACAATAGCTAATTAATGATATTAAATTGTTATGGTATCATATAGTTGCTCGAGAGCGGGATGCTTTACATTTATACATTGCAAACAACCTTGATTGGATGGAGCATTGGATATAATATACTAAAGAATACTTCGATAGGTTATCATGGGAAGGGGTGAGTAAGATGATTAAAATAGCGCATATTCATTGAGATCAATTTCCTGATCTTACATCAAGGGAAGCTGATTTATCCTTTGGTTTAAAAGATAAAAATGCAAGTTAAAATTTTTACCCACGTTTTCCTAGTTTTTTCCCAATTTTTCAATGTATTTGGTTTGTTTAATTTTTGAAATATATATTTAGTAAGTCCTATATGAGGATTGTAGGGCTTACGACCTCATGCATGAAAGGTCGAGGGATATATACAAAATTCAAGGAAAAGTACAACAAGAAGGAAGCACTGTGCAGTATAATTCCCCAGGAAGAGGAAACTTCAACCCTCGCGGTGGATTCAAAGGAAGAGGAAGAGGAGGAGGTATGGGTCGAGGTCAAGGACAGATCATCTGTTACAACTGTGCATAGACAGGACATTTAGCAAGGG
Source organism: Picea engelmannii (assembly GCA_009831015.1). NCBI lineage: Eukaryota > Viridiplantae > Streptophyta > Pinopsida > Pinales > Pinaceae > Picea > Picea engelmannii. The sequence goes on from ML811500.1 coordinate 121,142, forward strand.
ACTGTCAGAACCCTTGTACCACTTGCAGCTACTGCAGCTCATTCGAACATGTTATCGAAGATTGTCCTGTGCTGTTAGCCAAACTTCAGGAGAGACGAGGACCTCAGCATAACCCGTAAGTGCAACTGATATATGCTAAACCTCACGGAGAGGACCCTAGAGTCGTTGTTAACACTAGAGGGGGTGTTGTTACAGGAGAAGACAAATTGACCCAAGGAAAGACTACAAAAGAATCAAGAGTCAGGAAAGCTGCAGAGAAGACGTAAATTTTTGATGCAAAGAAAGAAAAAATAGTATTTGAGGAGTCCAGAAAAGAATTCGGGAGAGACCAAGGTTCTTCATCGAAGACACAAATAGAAGTAAGATAATGTGGAATGCCTCTGGCATTTGACCAGTCTTCTCTGCCAGTAGAAGGAAAATAGGTAAGCAAGCTCATGGAATTCTTATATACTTGTATTTTGTTGATTCAGGATGAAAGCATTATACAAGAGCTACAAAATTTAATCAGATAGTACGAGTTAGGAAAGAAAAATCCCTTACTGAATAGAGAAGTACACCAAGTCTCTAAAAAGAGAAGGACAAATAAGGAACTACACCTAAATGCTCAAATTGGAGAGTATCATATAGACTATGTAGTCCCCGACTTAGGGTCGAAGGTCAATGCCATGACAAAGTAGACATGGGCACTGATGGGAAAACCTAAGTTGATCTACTCCCCTATCAGGCTTAAGATGGCTAATTAGCAAGTTGTAAGCCCCTTTGGAAGGTTGCAACATGTCCCAGTGGACATCGACAGAGTAAGGACATTTGCAGACTTCGAGGTGATTGAGATAGTTGATGATAGTTGTCCTTACCCTGTGTTGTTAGGAATTGATTGGGCTTTCAATAATTCCACTGTGGTTGATTTAAAGAAAAAAAGAATGATGTTTGAAGGAGATGGACTTAGGGTCATTGCACCTTGGGATCTCGATGAAGGTCAAAGATACACCGAACCCATCAGAGAAGAATACCACACATTTGAACTAGAATACATACACAAATTAACAACCAGACAACAGGATTACATTAATCCTACGGTGGATGGGAACCTAAGCTGGCAAAGTGACAACGCATGTTCATCAGATTCAGAAGAAGCACTGGAGAACTGGCAGAACAAAATGTATGAAGTATCTACAAGGAGATGTGCTAGATTAACCCGAGAAGTTCGTTGGATCGGCACAACAGTAAGTAACTTGCCCACCTTCGATGGTCTAAATCATTTAGAAGCTTTCTTGTTGGAATTTGAAGAAATTGTACCAATACAACAAATATTGTTGACAATGGATGAGGCCCTTAAAGAAACCCAAACAAGATGGTGGGGGACACACAAAAACAACATTACAGACTGGATACAATGTCACACTTTGATGACAACACGATTTTCAGAGCAAGTAGAAAGCTGCGAAGTTAGGTACATAGGTCGAAGCTGTCCGAAGGACCATGTGTGACATTACGAGGACGCATGGAACACCATTCCTCAAGAGCAGTGGGTGCACAAATTCATCAACACACTGGACACAACCCCTATCAATTGGTACCTATAAGAAGAACTGTGCCTCATCACTACAGAGTGGGAAGGTATGACCCAGAAATTTGTAATTACCTTTTTGTTTGAAAGACAATATACTACAGTGGATCAAGCGTTACATATCGTCAGACATAAAATATTTGAGGAGGCACCTAGCCTCCCTTTGGAACAAGAAGAGGACGAATGGAATGCGCCTCTCTAGAAATTGCAAGGCTGTTACAATATCAATGCCAACGAAGACGATGATCCTAGGAAGGTGAACATCGCCGAAACAAAAGGCCAAAGAGACATAGAAGGACCATGAGTTGAACTACCTTTCATTGGACAAGCCATCAAGATCAAGAAATTCAATATTGGAACAGAGGAAACACCGAAGCTTGCAAATGTTGGAGATTATTGGGATGCTGCCACTATTGACAAGATCACAGAGTTACTGCATGAATATCAGGACTTGTTTCCAACCAAGTTCACTGATATGAAGGGCATTAAAGGGCCCATGGGAGAGATGAGGATCCCTTTGAAACCAGATGCAAGGCCAGCCAAACAGAGACCCTATAGATTGAACCCTAAATATAAGGAGAAAGTGAAGATTGAACTTGACAGAATGTTGGAAGCAGGAATCATAGAACCTGTTAAAGAGTCAGAATGGATTAGCCCTATGGTGGTACAAGACAAGAAGACATGAGAGATCAAGACTTGTGTAGATCTCATGAAACTAAATGATGCCTGTTTTCATGACCCATTCCCTACGCCATTCACTGACGAAGTGTTAGATAATGTAGGAGGACATGAGGTATATTCTTTTACAGATGGATTTTCAAGATATCATCAGATCTAGATTGCCAAGGAAGATCGCCATAAGACCACATTTGCAACAGAATGGGGATCCTACCAATATACAGTGATGTCATTTGGATTGAAGAATTCCTCGTCCATCTTTTCCAGGGTGGTGGTCGAAGCGTTCAAGGAGTTTTTACATAAATTCCTGGAAGCATATTTTGATAATTGGACTGTTTTTAGCTTATTACAAAATCATATTGAATGTTTAAGACTAATGTTGGATAAGTTCAAGCAGTGTCAAATTTCCTTGAACCTAAAGAAGTGCATATTATTCTCACCCTTTGGAGTGTTGTTAGGTCATATTGTGTGTAAGCAGGGACTACTGGTAGACCCATCTAAGATTGCTATTATAATTGATCTTCCCCCTCCTACTTCAGTCAAAAAGTTGTGCACTGCGTTGGGACACACTCGATATTATAGGAAGTTCATTAAAGGCTATGCACAGATCACAACACCCATGGAGAAGATTTTGAAGAAATACTGTCAGTTTAATTGGACAAAAGAATGCCAAGAGAGCTTCGATACACTGAAATAGAAAATGGTTATTGCGCCTATTCTGGTTTTCCCAGATTGGAGCAAGGAATTTCACGTGCATGTCGATGCATCTTCTATTGCATTAGGAGATGTGTTAGCACAACCGGGAACTGGAGACATTGACCACCCGTTAGCCTTTGCTAGCAGGAAGCTATCAACAACTGAAATTAATTACACCACCACTCAAAGAGAAGGGTTAGCCATGGTGTATGCACTGCAGAGGTTTCACCACTATTTGTTGGGAGGACACTTTAAAATGTTTACGGATCACTCCACGTTGAAATACCTAGTCAACAAGCCAATGTTGGGGGGGAGAATATTCAGATGGCTTCTGCTATTTCAGGAATATGATTTTGAGATTGTGGTTAAGCCAGGAAGAATGAACAAAGGTCCCGACCACTTGTCAAGGTTGGAGCATGGAGAAGAGCCTACTAGTTTGGAAGATACATTGCCAGATGCATAGTTGTTGGCCATTAGAAAGATTGATGATCACTTCTCAGAGATAGTCCAGTTCATGTCAATAGGAATGACACCAAGTGAATATACAATCACCCAGAAGAAACAATTGGTAGTGCACACTGCAGACTTTTCACTTATAACTGGACAACTATACAATATGAGACCTGATGAGATATTGAGGAGGTGTGTTATGGAGACAGAGCGACCGTTGATCCTCGTAGAAGCTCCTGAAGGCATCGCAGGAGGACATTATGCAGGGAAAGCAACAACACAAAAGGTTCTTAGAGCTGGCCTTTGGTGGCCTACCTTACACAGAGATGCTAAGGACTATTACAAAGTCTGTGATGTATGTCAAAGAATTGGGAAACCGTCCATAAGAGATGAAATGCCTTTAGTACCGCAGCTGACCGTACAAGCATTTGAAAAATGGGCCATTGATTTCATGGGACCTATAAACCCACCAGGTAAGCACACAGGAGCCAGATACATAATCACTGCGACAAAGTACTTGACCAAATGGGTCGAAGCAAGAGCAGTTAGAGATTGTAGTGAAACTACAACTGCACGCTTCATATTTGATGACATCATAACCAATTTTGTATGCCTGAAGATCCTTATGAGTGATTAAGGCACACATTTCATCAATAATACCATTGAAGCCTTGACCGAGGAATTTGCAGTCCATCACCAGAAGAGCACACCCTACCATCCACAAGAAAACGGGAGCAGGTTGAAATATTATTATGACAACCCACTGCCTTGCAGCTCTCATTAACAACATATGGAAAAGGGTCCAGGTACCAGGTGCAGTTGAAACTGGGTACCAGACATAGAAAATATAGTCTGCACAAGGAAGGGAGGGATAGAGCAGAAATCACAGGCTGCTCCACCCAACCTGAAGACAAAGTAAATCAGAAGGATCAGATCTTAAGTGCCTCAGGACGAGTCACAGGTGAGTATTGGGGGCCTATTGGCCCTTGGGTATGAAAGTAAGTGAAGAGTAAAGAAAAAAATACAGAATGCGAACTGGGTGGAAGACACAATGACGATACTGGATCGAAGTGAGCAAAAGAGCATAAAAGATGGTGTGAAGTAAGAGAAAGCAAGTTGTTGGATGAGGAGATCGAGGATGACAGATCAGAAAGGAAGATGGATCATGGACAAATCAGTAAGAAGAAAAAGCCACCATTGTATTCTTTGGAGAACCGCGTGAGAAGGAAGGAAAGACAGGCTAGCGAAGCCCTGAAAACGCGGGTCAAGTTGACCTAGGGTTTTGGTATCTAGGGTTTTGACACTTAGGTTTTGGCCTAAGGCTGTTGGTGAGATATTGTAATGTATAAATAAGAACCTAGATGATGGAAGAGGGGGGGTTCTGAATTGTCATTGCTATGTGTGATTATTGTTGGGAGAGAGAGAGAAGCTTTGAGCAGCGAGGGAAGTCTGTGTTGTAATATCTTCATCTGGGTGCGAAGATCAACCCTGCATCTGAGTGCACAGGGAGGGGAGAGAGAGAAAGAGAGAAGATCTGTTGGCTAAGAGCACAGACAAGAACTGTATGCTTTCATCTTAATTATTATAAAGCACAGTTCTGTGGACGTAGCCCTAGGGAGAGGATGAACCACGTACATCCTTGTGTTGTGTGTGATTGATGTTGTGTTCTCTTGGTTATGGATATACTGTTATTGCATTATTGTGTTTGATGTGACAGATAGTTGTGCGAAGTAGATCTAAGCTGGAAATTGATATCTGGATGTTGTGTTTTTCTTGTATTAGATCCACTTTGTATTCCCTTGGTTGTAGACATCTGTGTCCCGCAACCCCCCATAACTACTTCAGGTGAGACTGCATCTTCCTTGCAGGTGTTGCCGAAAGGGCCAGTATTTAGGGATTGTTGGTGCATTGTTGTAGCGTTGAACCCTGGGTCTTCCCCTGTGCCAACACTAGTTAAGACAATCTGAGTTTTTTTATTTGTTTATAAAGGTTGGCTGAAGAAATGCATTAAACTTCCATTGGGCTATGAGGTCTATATTAAAGACCAAAATCAGATACAGTCTCTATGAGGTTCCTTCACTGGGAAAGGTAGTGAGAATGTTGGATCTATTAAGGTTAAATGAGATGGAATATATAGAAATGGATGTTAGAGTCCGATGAGTAAAAAAGCAATCAAGAATTTCTCTACTTAACTTTAGATGAAAAACATATAGACCATTAAAAGACCAGAAACATAGTGTACTAGTCAAATTCTGTTCTTTAACTTCTTTTTAATGATTATAAACTAAAAACATAATGATCACAGAGAAAAGTAAAATATTTAACAGAGAAAGATAAGCATCACCAACGATCAAACACAAGAATCCTGTGAATATCCCTTTTATCACTGGTTGGTCCTTTTGAAAAGATTACACAAATAGCTCCTTGTGTGCAAAAATCAACCCTCAAAACTTCGAAGTGAGAAGAATTTATACAATAGTTAAACTTGATCATGTCTTTAATGACTACGAAATTTTGGAGAAAAAATCTAACTAACTAGATTACAAATTACAAAATAATAGGAATGTTGCTAATCCATTCGAATCCTTGGTGCTGATTCTAGGGGAAGTATTTGATGATTCATCACTTTGACTTGACTGTCTGCTCCACGCTGACTTGGAAATCCACATCACCTTTACTCAAGTAAAGTACACATGTATTCCCATCTCTTTTGACTAGGGATGGAAACCATGAGTAACTTTCTGTATATTTCGTCCATCTCAGTGTACTTGGAAAAAGTAGGCTTTGTAATAAAAATGTGCTTTATCTCATGTTGGATGCTCAGGTCCAACTGTAATGTTTCTAAAAACGCATTGCCAATAATACTTCCTTGTATACCTGAAAACTTAGACCCATCCTTTGCCACCGTGTTGATCTTCTTCTTGTAATTTGTCAGAGTGATGAGATTGTCATTTATTACTAGTAGTCCATGGAGTCCCTTATTATGTAGCATTTCAACCTTGCTAAAAAACATCTTCACTCCAATGTCCATCATCTGAGCTTTATCCTCTAGCTGCAACATCAATCCTTTCTTGGTCAAGACCTTCTTGACCTCAAGGATAGTCTCCATCCTCTCTTCAATTTCCAATGCTTCTAACTCATGCTTGGTCTTGGAGTTTAGGAACCTAATGAGCTCGGTGGCCTCTGTAGGCTTCTACCCCAATTATTCCCTTATCATTCTAATTTCTTCTCTGGCCTTCTACACAAATTCATGTTGTTCAAAAACAATTTGTATGAATGGACATATCTTTGCCATGGATTTGTTGATGTCCATCCAGATGTTTTCCTTGGCTTTAGATAATGTTTTGGCCATGACAATCTCCTTCTGCATCTTCTGTAGTTGTTGACCAAGTCTTTGAGCTTTATGCATCTCTGCATGATAATTGGACTAAAACATGGACTTCAAGTCTTGGAGGCTTTTCACCTCTTCTTGCAATTTTCTGATTTCCTCTCCTTGAAGGGACATATCCTCTATAGACTTTACCAACTTCTCAGAAGCATCTAAAACTTTCACTGGGATGGCTGATGTAATTTCTATTCTTGTGGCTACTGTTGTTGTACTAACTCCCGTGAGAGGAACTGCATCTAGTGGGATACCAACCATTTGCACATTCTGTTCTTTCTCTTCAACCAACTTGTCTAAATCAACCTCCATCTCTTTTATATATGCATTCTGCTCCATTATCAGTTTCATCATATCCTCTTTGTGGCCTTCACTTTCAGCTATTTCCTTTTCTTGTGAATCCTCAGTGGCTGGAAGTTTCAATTGTTTTCTCAAGGAGGCTATGTCAGCATTTTTCTTCTTCAGTAATTCTTCAGCTTCTTTGACATTAGAAGGGTCATAACCAATCTTCAACACGAACTGCTCTAGGGATTTGATTTTATTATCTTTGGCCGAAGAGGATATATTTTCCATCTTCAACTGAGATTGGACATTGTTTAGAGACACCTGCAATTTGGCAGCAGTCAATGATGTATTTGTCAAGGTGGAGAAAGCATCTCCCTTGTTTGCCTATGCATGTCCATTTGGTCTGCTGGATGAACCTCCTTCACATCAAACTCAAAGGATGCTTTCTTGTAATCCGAAGCTGTCTTGGGATGGGGGATTTGTGCCTGTAAGAATGTCATAAGCATCCTTCCCTTCTCTGTGTCAAATGCAGACAATAATTTATGCTGGGTTGTAGATGTCTACGTCCAAAACTGGGCATATGTACTGCTATTCAGAAGTTCATTTCTCCGCTTGATCAATTTGTATTTGTCAAAAATGTTTGATCCCGTTGGCTCATGAGAGGACTCAGCTGATAGTGTAGTGTCTACTTGCTTCTTGGAGGAGGATGTGGAAATTATGTGCTGAATGCCTAAGAATGTTGAGGAATGTGGTCCCTCCATGATTATGGTGGCCTGTGTTTCTCCTTTTCTAAATTTGTCTGGTGTGTGGCTAGTTTTAGGCCTCTTCCTATAAGCTTGGAAATCTTCAGTTGACACCTATGTGATTGAAGGTGAAACCTCTTTCCTGGCTCTTTTTTCTGTTTGCACCTGAGGGGTGCTGGTATGTGAAGTGTTGACAAGGGAAGGATGTTCTTCTGTCTCCAACAATGTATTTTTTTGCTAGTCCGTCTGATTCATAAACTTTTCTATTTCAGGATTTGGCACATGAGAATAGGGAAGATTCTTCTGTTTGAGCCTGATTTATGATATAATGCCAAAGGGGTCATAATTCCATGGGAATCTTAGACTGAAATCCATATGTTTCAAGAGGTTGTTGGCCTCTTCTCTCATTGCTCTGCTGTTTCATATGAAAGAACCAAATTGGCTCTTGATCCTGAGTTGTTGTTTCTTCTTGAATGATACAAACTGTATGTCATCAGAGTTTATCATCTACCTGATATATTCCAATGCAAAGATTCTAACATGGAGGTATTTTGGAAGTTTGTATGGTGGAAATTCACACCCATAAACTCTGATCTCAGTATGGTTCTAGTAAAGATACCAGTCCCTTGTTTTGGCCAAGTCAGATAGATGAAGAATTCTCTGGACCTCCTCATTTATCCTTGGTTCCATTCTACTGCCAAGCATGCACACCACTGGATGGTAAAATTGATCAATGAAGTGTTTGAAGCTGAACTCAATGGAATTCTTCCTTACTAGTGATGTCCAAGAAGTCATTGACTGAGGATTCTCGTCCTGATCCAATTTCTGGAAAGTACAGGAGAATTTGTCTGTTTGGAAGAAAAGGAAAATGTACACAAGCACTAAGGAGTACCTGAACATTCCCTCTGTTGAGAACTTGAAGAGATTTTCATGTATATTGTCATCCATAAATTGACTATAATTGAACTGGACTGCAAATTTCTCCTCTGTGGAGAAGATGGATAGAAAACCCAATATAGATTCATCTATCCATTCATCATAAAAATGACCTAACATGCAACATAGGGTGGAAATGATTTGGTTGGATATGACTGAGAAAATGGAAGACAAAAAGGGAGGGTTTTTCTTAGGCAACTGTGCATCTTCTGGCAAGAAAATTTCGAAGATTTGGGCTCTTTGAGGGAAATAAAGTTTTTGATAGAGGTCATTCATGATTTCAATGGAGAAAGGGCTGACATAGTCAGTTCTGGGGATTTTTAGCATTTGGTTTATTGACTCAGGGGTAATGGTGAACAAAGTTTCACTTGATAAAGACAAGATGGCCCTTTGGTCGGGAAGATAATGGGATTGACACTTAAGGGAAAACTCTGGAAAGTGATAGGTCCGGGGAAACATGTATAATGGTAGATTGGACTCCCAGAGTCCGATCTCATCACTATGGTCTAAGAAAATGTCTTTTAGCTAGAAGTGTAATTCGAAGAAATAGAATTCACACTTCGGATCTGCAACTCTGTAATCTTTGTCAACCAGGGGAACATGGTCCAGGTCGATGGGAGGAGGAAGAAATGGGTTTTCGACAGTTTCAACGAGTTTGGTTTTGGGCGCCATAGCTTAACGAAGATCTGAAGTCGGAAATAATATTGACTGTAATTACCCAGTTTTAATGGTGCATGTCGACGGTGTGCCTGGGCGATGATTGGCTTGAAAACTGGAGTCGGTGTTGTTTCTATAGTGTCTGGATCAATGAACAGTGTGGTAATGGCGAATAAATGAGGTTAAACGATGCAAGGGGGTGTCTGTTATGGCGTGGGTGGTGACTGGACGAGTAAATGTTACAAGGGATGGCATTGATTGGCCAATGGGTAGATGAGTGTGACTTGGGTGACATTGATTAGTCAACAGGTAGATATGAGTGTGATGTGTGACAGGGTAGTGGGGTACGGTGGCGGAGTGAGATGGGCGGTATTGGATGAGCAGTTAGGCGGGTTCCCGAAGGGGGGGG
>ML811500.1:162670-177481 GCA_009831015.1 Picea engelmannii
TTTTGGGGTTTCTCTTTTGCACTAATCCTTGATTCTTCTTGTGCACAACAAGTCCAAAGTTCTTCAAATGTGGGATACTCCTTCCTTGTGTTCATGCTTGCGGCAAATGCATCCCATGTCTTGGGAAGACCATTGAGTACTATGATTATGAGTTCCTTTTTTAAAATGATCTCTTCAATAGCTTTTAGTTGATATCTTAACTGAGAGATTCTCACAAAGTATGATGTTATGCTGTTATCATCATTCATCTTCATGTCACAAAGCTCATTCTTCAGACTCATTACTTGTCCAATGTTTTTGACTGAGAAGAGGTTTGTTAGGGCATCATACATCTTCTTAGATGAGTCAAGATGGGAGATGTAGGTATCAAGTGGTCTTTTATAGAGTCCACTATGATACTCATGGAATTGATGTCACTATCTTTGAACTTCTCCAAAACTGCAATGTTCTGAGGTTCCTTCTCTTTTCCTTCTTCGAACTGTGGTTCCATGATCATTCCTTTCAAGATATCCAACACTTTATTCTTGGCAAGGATGAGGTCAATCCTTGTCTTCCACGCTCTGAAGTTAGAAGCCCCTCCTAACTTGTTTTCTGACTTCATAGAGTAAGTCATAATTGCTTTGACTTAGTCAACCCTTGATTTTGACCAAAAACTCAAGCTTGACGTCTTAGCTTGCTGATAGTATCAAGAGATGCACTAGGCTAGGGCGCACTAGTCTATCGAGAAAGTAGGTCAATCCATTCACTTAAGGTGCCTCAATGAGAGGGTTAGGGTTTCGTTGTTGCAACAAAAACTGGCTGCAAATGCAACTGAACAAATCCTCCCAATCTATCTTCCAATGGTTAGACTGTTTGAAGATAGTGTGGGCCCGTAACCTGTTAGAATATAATGGATGTTCTCGTTTAATCATAGACAATATAGCAATATTGTCACCCAACCATAAACCAAAGCCACTCCCGAGCACCTTAACCTTGACAGAGAAAGATTTCAGAAGAAAACCCTAGGCTTAATAGCCAAACAAATGTGGCGCAACTCTCTCCAAGGATAGCACACTAAACAAGAATAACAAAAGCTGATCAGAGAGTCCAACCCAGAAAATAGAAAATGCAGATTGCAGAACTGCCGACAACAACTGCTCCCAAGACTTGCACACAAACTGGCCAACTACAGTGCTTCTGCAGTTCTGAGAATTCTAGCTAAAATGAAGACTGACTTCCTATATTTATACTGTTTCTACCAGATTGCCTAGGCCGACTTCTCATTCTGGGTGCTAATTACTTAGTATATATACATTACTTAGTATATAATCATTAAAAAGAGTGATTAAGATAATTAGCATAATACTAACCAATCAAATTATTAATGACAGTTTTAATAACTATCCCTCTAGCTTTTTTACTTTGAGTATAGTTTTGAGTAAAGTTAAAGGTTTTTTTATTTCACTGAGTTTCTTTATCGCATGTTGTTGGATGAGGAATGGGTTCTTTACCAAATGCCATAAACGTTTTACTTTGAGTATAGAAAGTTTAAGGTTTTTTTACTGGATATATTTTAAGTTTTTCACTGAGTTTCTTTACAATGTTGTGGGATGAGGAATGCGTTCTTTACCAAATGCTACAAACGTGGTGGGATGTGGAATGCTTTCTTTACCAAATGAAACGAACTAATGGTGCGTCTACTAGCATTCTCTCCTTAACAAGTAAGGTTTCACGTTTCATTTACGCCTTACCATGTGTTGGTGGCATACATGATGCGTTCTTTACCGAATGCCCGACTGTTTACTAGCGTCATCTCTTTAACAGGTAATTTAAATTTTAGAGTGGAGCAACATGCACCTTACAGAAATTGATGATAAGAAAGCTTCTAATACAACTAGTCTATAATTGTTTTGTAGATGATGGATAAAGCTTACAAGCCAGAATGGTCTGTAATGGTTTTACAGATGATGGATAAGGCTTACAAGCCATAACCATCAGTCCTGTCTTCCTGTGTTGCAAAACCTAGAAATGTATAGAGAAAAATTCCAATGTGCACTCTTCGAGTTTAGGTCTGTACTTTCATGGAGGTTAAATTGATTTATGCACTCTTTTTTTAAGGATTTACTTTCATTGTTGAAATGCTATATGTGATGGTTTTAAGTTTGATCATTGGTTAAGTTGGCCTTAGTCTCAATATACTAACTTCTTAACCCTCATCACAGGATGTCATGAAGATAGATTCCAATTTATATGACACGACACTGCAAGAGAGAAACATTGAAAGGAGTCGAAACCAAACTGTTGTAGACGATGTAGATCCATTGTAGCTATGGATCAAAATCTGGACATAAGTGTTAGCATCGGAAGTCACTCCTGGATTGCTAGCAGGAGTAGAGCTCGACACCCATCAGTTTAATGTCATGATTTGTTTATAAGGGGTGATCAAATGGAGATAACGACTCTAGGAGGTATCACTCTAACTCAGGGACTGAGTCTGGTATGTAAAGAACGAAGGAGGTCTGAAATCCCAACTTCAGCCAGTGGGTTTCTTTAAGGGTGAACAGGTGGAAGACTTAGTAAGAAAGGTGAACAAACAACTCTGGGCAACAGGCTTGCAGCGGCTTGTAGAGGAAAAACTCTGAACACAGGATCCTCCTAGTTCAGGGCTTCAGGAAACCGAATAGAAGACTTGACTGGACCCTCCAATTCCAAGTCATTCAGCGTTAAGGAAATCACAGGAGTTGATTAGAGGCTCCGTAACTATTACAGTGATGCATTACAACATCATCCTATAATAGCTACAGCTCGACTGGATCCTCCAATTCTGAGCTGCTCTAACACAGTGTAAACAAAGACATGAAAGAAACTAGCATTCATAAGGCAAGAAGTCTCCAAAGTTCATCTGTATCCAGAATAACAGTGCTTCATTAAAAATTTACAACCGGGAGCTCTGCTCAACCATCGATCCTTACAAAAATGGCAGAAACGCCTACATATACTTGGAACAAAGCCCTAGAAGCCAATCTCGAGACATCGCATTGAAGGCATTACGTCTACATGTTTATTGCGCCTGCAGTTTCTGGACAGTTCTGGACTTCAGTCAAACGCAACCGCGCTCCCAGAGGACCTGTGAATGAAATGACAAGCTTACAGTCGTTTTTGGACTTTCCATTTATGGTCGAAATGATGGCCAACCACCATCAACTGCTGCAATAACTGTTTCATTGGGATCGGGAAAGGCCCCGGTCGACTCTGTACCTACTGGACATGGAGGCCTTCTTATTTGTCATTTGAATCTGCTTGGAGAAATCATGGTAAGACTAGCGGGTGGACGTGGAGGCCATCGTGATGACTGGGGGACTTGACACGAAGTGGTGAACCGACGGTGGCTAGGCCGGGGTAGTTTGACACGCTTGATGTGGAGATGGGATGAGGAGAGACCATGCGGATGGATGATAGGGCAAACACAAGTGAAAGAATTCGTGGGCTTCCAAGTGTACGCGCCAGGTGGGAGGAACACAGGGGATGGGAAGAAAATGCGGTTGGCATGACATGGGGGATAGGACGTGGCGGCAAGGGATAGGTAATGGAGGTCTGTGATGAGGCTTCGGGATTTCGGGGATTCGGGATTCGCGAGTTCGATATGCACGAAATCCTTGCCTCCGGGATCTTCGATATGCGATGAGCTCCTTCTCCTAGGAGCTAGCCCCTACCGGCTAAAACATGATCCATATGACCTGTCCCCGCGTGCCCGTAGCCAAACCCCCCATCGAAGTTTCGGCATTCACGATGTCAACGAGCGCGCATCCTCCGGACTTGCGATAGCCTGCCACCTGTACTCCACTTGCTCTTGCGGTCCCACACGCTAATCCAGCGATCGCCAAGGCATCGCTTCTCACGACCTCGCAACTCTCCACGCAAATCTTTGCATCTCTGACTCACGAACCTCCGAGTTTGCGATATGCCGATGCCACTTGGTGCTGTCTTTGTACAAGGATTGACCTTCTGACACCTGTCTCTTACTATAGTCCTCAGCCCCGTTGGGAAATCACGTATCGGGATATCGCGATTCCTGTTGCCATGTGCGCGGGACTTTCAGTTCCCCGATCCCCGATTCTGTGGGATCTCTCACCATGTGTCTCTACTGATGGACGACTCTGATCTTCTCGGCACTTATGTGGGCCCGAGGTCCCGGACGCTCTTGGCACTTTGTGTCTCGCGAAATAACGGAGCTTCTCTTTGCGTGTTGGAGTCGCGACGGGCGAAACGCCGAGATGTCCAGCCCTTACGACACGCGCCACTGGATCGAACGACCTATATTCAGCCTCCAAACAGAAGAGAATTCTTTGCTGCTAAATGTCGGGTAAATTGGCAACTCCAAGATCCCGATAACCGTTGATCTGCTTCGTGGACGGATCTCAGCTGCCAATGGGAAAACTTCGTCCACTCGCTTAATTTGTTACTTGGAAAAACAAGAATTCTCCCGAGCTGCGCTTGAGCATTTTGTGCAACTTACAGACCCGAATGCTTCTCGAACCCATGACAAGAATTATTGCTAACATTAGGCTCCATGGGGGATAGAGTTGTCCCTGCGATGCTCTAAGAACTCCTTCTGCAGTTCCAGTCGCCTTTCTGTTGGGCTATGGAGTCATTATTAGGCCACAAAAATAAAAATGAAAACGAACTAAGAAACAAAAGGACAATATTTACAAACAAAAGAGTCGTCTGAGACTCAAACAACACATTTTATTAGGAAATTCCCATTCACTGGGCCGCTGAAAACTTCTTCATCTTCCAAATCTCGCAACCTGTATGCGTTGTTTGAGAAAGCCTCGGAAATTCTGAAAGGCCCAATCCACAGGGCTTCAATTTTGCTGTGTTTTCCCTTATCTTGTTTAGGAGCATCCCATTTCAGTACTAGGTCTCCTATCTGGAACCACTCCCTCTTGGCCTTCTTATCGAAGACCTGCTTGATCTTCTGCTGACGGTCCCAAATCCTATCCACTGTCTGCTCCCTAGCCTGCTGGACCTCTACTAGCTGATGAATTCTTCTGATCATGTCATTGGGCTCTTCCTGATGGTCCTGGAGGAATTTCGCTACGGGAATGGCTAGCTGAGAAGGGAAGACGACTTCGGCCCCGTAGACTAACTGGAAAGGGGAGAGACCTATAGCTCTCTTTTTAGTCACCCGATCAGCCCATAGGGCGAATTTAAGCTTCGAGTTCCAAGCCCTTTGGTTGTCTTCCTGTTTTGATGATCCTTATTAAACTTTTGTTGGAGGACTCTGCTAAACCATTGCCCTGTGGATAGTATGGGGTGGAGTGAATCAGTTTAATCCCAAACTGCTCACAGAACTTGGCTAATGGCTCAGACCTGAAAGCGACTGCATTATCAGTGACAATCTTATTTGGGTAGCCGAACCTTGTGATGAGGTCCTCTAAGAATCTGATGATTACCTTGTGGGAAGCACTCCTGGTGGGGATAACTTCAATCCATTTGGTAAAGAAATCTGTAGTAGTCAGGATCCACCTGTGCTGCCCACTGGAGGCGGGGTGAATTTCTGCAATGAAATCTAAGCCCCACTGCTGGAAGGGCCTTGAAACCATCACCAGTTTTAACGGCAGAGACCTGAGCTACTGCTTTCTTGCAAATTTTTGATATTTGATACAGGCTCTGACCCTCTTGCAGACATCAGTGAACATGGTAGGCCAGTAGTACCCAGCCCTGAGGATTTTGTGGGCTGTGGCTCTCCAGAAATGGTGCCCTCCACACAGACCGCTGTGAAATTCAGCCACGATCATCTCGGCCTCTGGTGGACTCATGCATTTTAAAAGCACCCCCAGGGGGTCTTTCCAATATAATATTTGATCGATCAGGCAGTATCTGATTGCCCTGAGCTTCAGAGCTCTTGCTTTGCTTCTTTGCAGGCCGTCTGGAGGCCGCAATTCCTACAGAAAGTATATGACATCTTTATACCAAGGACATGAATCCAATGGGGGCTCCCTTTGATGATCAATGTCAAACAGTCGATCCTGCTGAATACCTGAGCATTCGTTGATGAAACTTATCCCTAAAGCTTGGCAGTTGGCTTCAACTAGCAGCTTGGCTAAACCTTTCCCTTTGATCAATTTGGTGGGCCTTATTTCCAGGTCGAACTCCAGGATTTTGGCTATCCATTTACTCCTTCTCCCATCTATGTTAGGCTGAATAAGGATATATTTAACAACAGTCGAGGGGACATAGGCGATGATCTTTGACTGTAGGATGTAGGTTCTGAAAGCTTTGAGAGCTTTCACTAGAGCAAAGGCCTGCTTCTCCATAGTGTTATACCTGACTTCGACATCCCTCAATGCTCGACTGAAGTAAGCAATAGGCTGTTCTAGCCCACTTTCATTTGTCTGTAATAGAACAACAATTACTGTGTCAGGTGAGGCAAAGGATAAGATAAGGAAATCCTTTGAGTAGTCGGGACTGATAAGCACAGGAGCTTGAGTTAGGGCTTTCTTGATTTGTGCAAAGGAATGCCGCGATTGAGGGGTCCACCTTACTTCATTCTCTTTCTTTAGCATGGATATTATCAACTTTACCTCCTCAGCAAAGTTAGGCACAAACCTCCTCAGAAAATTTATTTTACCCAGGAAAGATTGGACTTCCTTCTTGGACCTCGGGATCGATAAAGCTTGTATCGCCTCAACTCTGCTGGGGTCAATCCTGACTCCTTCTACTGATACTATGTGGCCCAGTAGCTTTCCCTCCTTCATGGCGAATAGATATTTCTTTGGGTTTAATGAAATGCCAAACCTTCTGCATTTCAAGAAAAATTTCCTGAGATGGCGACGGTGTTCTTTATCAGATTTTGAAAATACTGTGATGTCATCTAGGTAAACGACCACAAATTTATCCTTTTTCGCGGTGAAAGCTATGTCCATGGCGCGCTCGAATGTTTCCCCTACATTCATCAGTCCAAATGGCATCTTGGCATACATGAATTTACCCCATGGAGTGGTGAACGCTGTATTTTCCCTGTCTTTAGGCAGAACAGAGACCTGATTGTAGCCAGAGAAACCGTCAATCATGGACATCCTGGAAGCTCCTGTCACCCTCTGCAGTATATGTTCCATCTTCGGCAAGGGGTAGTTATCCTTCCGTGAGCTCCTGTTCAAATTTCTGAAGTCTACACAGAGTCAGATCTCTCCATTCTTTTTCCTTACTGGCACTAAGTTGGCCACCCACTATGAATATCTCAGTGGTACAATGATCCGAGCTTGAAGCAGTTTCTTCACCTCCCTCTCCATGATAGGTAGCAGCATGGGATTGATCTGTCTTAGCTTCTGCCTAAACGACCTTGCATCTTCCTTTAATGGGATTTTATGCTCGATGACAGAGGTGTCATAGGTTTTGAGGTCTTTGTAGGTCCAGGCAAATACATCAAGAAATTCTCTCAAAAGTCCAATGTATTCGGACCTCTGCTCCTCTGTCAGACTTCTTGACAATTTGATAAGCTTGGGCTCATCCTCGGTCCCAATGTTGCACTTAATAGTACCAGTGTCATCCTCCGAGATTTCTCCCTTTAATGATACATCATTTCTATCAAAGAGCCTTTCAAAAGGAACCAGTCCCCTTGGGATATGATTGCTGGGCAACTCTACAATGTCACGCTCTGCAATCTTATTCAACAATTTACCCTCGTCGAGCTCTTCTTTCGAGACGACGTCTTGGTCAATATGCATCTCTGAAAATTCATCGACAGTCTCCAAGAACTTCTTGATTTCGATATCATCCTCGAATACATTCCAATGTTTGACGTTGTCAGGTATGGAGGGCCTGTATTTCACTTCCACACTGTACCTCAGTTTGGGCGGCAAGGGTACCCTGAAAATGCTTGCTGATGTTGCCAAGGAATCTGCCATTGTGTTTTTTTCTCTTGGGATGAAAGAAATGTTAAATGCTGAGAAGAAACTGTCAACTAGATCCCACACCTCATTTCCGTAGCTCCTAAGTCGAGGATGCTTAGCCTGATAAGCGTTTCTGACCTGCTGGACTACCAACTCTGCATCACTGAACACTACTACCTCCTGAATTCCCATTTCCCTCGCAGCCCTTAGTCCCAGAACAAGAGCCTCATACTCTGCCACATTATTGGTAGCTTCAAATTCTAATTTTTATGACAAAGATATGGTTTCCTGAGCAGGTGACACAAAAACTACTCTAGCTCTAGCGCCTTCTCGGGAACAGGCTCCATCAAAAAACATTTTCCAGATTGGGGTGATGGAGAGAGGAACTTCAGGGGAAACAGTGGGCTGCTTTCTGAGTCTCAGAGGCGGCTCTGGGGTATGGGTGAGCTACAGTAAACTGGAGCCTAAATCAGTGTCCAAGGCAAAAATGGGATGGTTGGTGGGGTTGGCTTCGTCACTGATTATATAGGCCAACTGGGCTTCCCTGTATAGTCTTCTATGCTCTCCTCTGAACACTGGGATAGTAGCATATGTGAGGTCTATCTGCAAGGTTCCCCCCAGTCTTTTTATCCAATATCTTGATAACAACATACCGAACTTGGGGGGAACATCAGCTACTACGATATCCATGACCACACTTTTCATAGGCAGTTGGAACAAGGTTACAACCAAGTCTTTAATAACTCCGAGACACTGAACTCTCCTGGAGTCAAAAGAATAGAGGTCATGATAGGCTTTGGTAACTTCTAGTCCCAACTCTTCCATAACAGTTTTGGGCATGATGTTATGAGAAACCCCCGAATCCATCAAGCAGTTGTGCAACACTTTATCATGTATGTTCAGAGATGTGTAGAAGGGAGGGGACGAATCATCTCTATCTTCTACCATGGGACCTAGGACAACTGCTGGTTTTTCGTCTTGGAGGTTTATGGAGTCTGTGGGAAAGCAGGAGGCTTCAGACTGTAAAATCTCAAAGAAGCGTTTTTTAAATTCTCCCTGTTTAATCAGCTCGGTGAGGGGCATAGGGATTCTGATCTTTTGGATCTCATGCTCGAAGTTAAAAGAAGAAGTAGGCTTTGTAATCTCTTTTATTTCAGGAACATGATTATGGACAATGGGAGAGGGGGGTTGAGATTTCTTACCTCTGTGACCATTTTCTACTTCATTAGCAGGTCTCTCTGCTCTAATGGACTGCTCAGGAATATCAGGTGCTGCTGACTTTTTATCAGACCTCAGGTTGTACCTGCCTCGGCCGCCACTAGCCTTGTCTCCCTTGCTTAGTTCATTTAGCTGACTGTCCATGAGAGACTCCTCGTATGCTGATTGAGTGAGATGAGGAAAAGGAGGAGTGTCTCCAATGCAGTGAATTTCAGGGTCAATCTCATCCGATTCCCCTTCCCCCCCCTCAGTCACAAAATTGTTTTGAAAAGGGGGCTGAATCTTCTGGTCTTCTGTGTCTCTTCCCTTCTCTCTCTGCAAATTCGGGGGAGTAAAATTATTTGGCCTCCTGAATCCTCCTTTATTTTCGACGATCTGAGGGCCTTTATATGCTTGCCTCCCTTCCACCCTCATCCTCTCCATTTCTGTAGACAGAGACTTCACTATCTTAGTCAGTTTGTCCACTTGAGGGTGAGGCGCCAATGATCCAGAAGTTGAGGCTTCTGACCTTCCTTTTTCTTCTGTCTGCGTCGGCCTTGTTCCTCAGTCTATCAGCTGCTAATACATTGGATTCCACTTCTATAGCCGCATCTTTCATTTGGGCTAAGGAGGTGGCTCTTCTTTCTCTCAACAAAAGGCAGAAATTAGGGTCAAATGCACCAGCATAGGAAATTTGGGCAGAGGCTTCTGAGGGTTTTATCTCTGCAGGAATCGTATTATACATTTTATTGAATCTTTTGGAGAAGTCAGAGACAGACACTCCTTCCATATTCTTTAAAGACCCGAACTCAATCATGTAATACATGAAATCCTTCCTATCTCCCCACTACCTCAGGAAAGCACTATCCAGAGCCTCAATCCCAACAATAGCTCCTGGGGCCAATCCTCTAAACCACTTCCTCACTTCACCATCCAAGCTCTGGACAAAAAATCTCATCCAAACATCTTCATTTTCAATATTGAGGTTGTCTACATAACTATAGAAGGCAGCCATGTTCTCTTTGGCAGTTATGTCTCCTTCCCTAGTGAACTTGGGCATGTACTTCAAGTAATCTCCAGCAGGGAGAGGATTCATAGGATGGGGAAGAACTAAGGGAGCATATCTGGCAGCGACTATGGTGTCCATCCTATTCAGAGGGGGATTAACACCAGCCATAGGGATGTTAGGTGGAGGAGAACTTGGAGGAGAAGGATTTCGCGAAGGGGCTACTAGGAATGAGTCCCAAAGTGGAGTGGGAAACAAGAGGTGATTTAAGGAAAAGGCTATCGAGCTTGAGTCAGGGGGTGCTCTTCCTTGCACAGGAGTGGTTAAGCCAGACGTAGGGAAATCTCCTGCAGTCCTAAGTCTACGCCAGGGTACAGCTTCAGGGGAGAGGGGAGTGACAAAGTCTTGTCCCTCTGGTTCTAGACCAGGAGAGGAAAACTCAACAGGAACACTCCCAAAATTTAAGAAACGGGAAACTGCAGAGACAGGCCTGTCAAATAACTGAGGAGGAGAAAAAGGAGCTCCAATAGAAGGATATGGTGGATTACCTGGTTCGGTGATGGACGCTTCTTCTTCAGAGGCCTTTCCCTTTCTGAGCATCGCCTCTGGATTTGTTTCGGGCGTAGCTAGAGGCAGCTGCGGATGAGACCGCGTATGCCTTCCTCTGAAAGCCACAATTAACAGAGCAATTTCTTCCCAGTGGAGTCGTCATAATGCAGTCGCCAGGTGCAACTTAGCAATCTGAAAGGCTCAGATAATCCGATGCACCTTCGGATTCAGAGGCTCAATGTCGTTCTACCCAGGGAATATCTTCAATTCCATCCCCGGCAACGGCGCCAGAAATGTTAGCGTCAGAAGTCACTCCTGGATTGCTAGCAGGAGTAGAGCCCGACACCCATCAGTTTAATGTCATGATTTGTTTATAAGGGGTGATCAAATGGAGATAACGGCTCTAGGAGGTATCACTCTAACTCAGGGACTAAGTCTGGTATGTAAAGAACGAAGGAGGTCTGGAATCCCAACTTCATCCAGTGGGTTGCTTTAAGGGTGAACAGGTGGAAGACTTAGTAAGAAAGGTGAACAAACAGCTCTGGGAAACAGGCTTGCAGTGGCTTGTAGAGGAAAAACTATGAACACAGGATCCTCCTGGTTCAGGGCTTCAGGGAACCGAATGGAAGACTTGACTGGACCCTCCAATTCCAAGTCATTCAGTGTTAAGGAAATCACAGGAGCTTATTAGAGGCTCCGTAACTATTACAATGATGCATTACAACATCATCCTATAATAGCTACAGCTCGACTGGATCCTCCAATTCTGAGCTGCTCTAACACAGTGTAAACAAAGACATGAAAGAAACCGACATTCATAAGGCAAAAAGTCTCCAAAGTTCATTTGTATCCAGAATAACAGTGCTTCATTAAAACTTTACAACCGGGAGCTCTGCTCAACCATCGATCCTTACAAAAATAGCAGAAACGCGTACATATACTTGGAACAAAGCCCTAGAAGCCAATCTCGAGACATCGCATTGAAGGCATTAGGTCTACATGTTTACTGCGCCTGCAGTTTATGGACAGTCGTGGACTTCAGTCAGATGCAACCGTGCTCCTAGAGGACCTGTGAATGAAATGAAAAGCTTATAGTCCTTTTTGGACTTTCCATTTATGGTTGAAACGATGGCCAACCACCATCAACTGCTGCAATAACTATTTCATTGGGATCAGGAAAGGGACCGGTCGACTCTGTACCTACTGGACATGGAGGCCTTCTTATTTGTCATTTGAATCTGCTTGGAGAAATCATGGTAAGACTAGCGGGTGGACGTGGAGGCCGTCGTGATGACTAGGGGACTTGACACGAAGTGGTGAACCGACGGTGGCTAGGCCGGGGTAGTTTGACACGCTTGATGTGGAGATGGGATGAGGAGAGACCATGCGGATGGATGATAGGGAAAACATAAGTGAAAGAATTCGTGGGCTTCCAAGTGTACACGCCAGGTGGGAGGAACACAGGGGCCGGGAAGAAAATGCGGTTGGCACGACACGAGGGATAGGACGTGGCGGCAAGGGATAGGTAATGGAGGTCTGTGATGAGGCTTCGGGATTTCGGGGATTTGGGATTCGCGAGTTCAATATGCACAAATTCCTTGCCTCCGAGATCTTCGATATGCGATGAGCTCCTTCTCCTAGGAGCTAGCCCCTACCGGCTAAAACATGATCCATATGACCTGTCCCCGCGTGACCGTAGCCAAACCCCCCATCGGAGTTTCGACGTTTGCGATGTCAACGAGCGCACATCCTCTGGACTCACGATAGCCTGCCACCTGTACTCCACTTTCTCTTGCGGTCCCACACGCTAATCCGACGATCGCCAAGGCATCGCTTCTCGCGACCTCGCAACTCTACACGCAAATCTTTGCATCTCTGACTCACGAACCTCTGAGTTCGGGATATGCCGATGCCACTTGGCACTGTCTTCGTACAAGGATTGACTTTTTGACACCTGTCTCTTACTATAGTCCTCAGCCCCGTCGGGAAATCGCGTATCGGGATATCTCAATTCTTGTTGCCATGTGCGTGGGACTTTCAGTTCCTCGATCCCCATTTCTGTGGGATCTCTCGCCACGTGTCTCTGCTGACAGACGACTCTGATCTTCTCGGCACTTCTGTGGGCCCGAGTTCTCGGACGCTCTCGATACTTCACGTCTCGCGAAATAACGGAGCTGTTCTTTGTGTGTTGGAGTCGCGACGGGCGAAACGCCGAGATGTCCAGCCCTTGCGACAAGCGCCACTGGATCGGACGACCTATATTCATCCTCCAAACATAAGAGACTTCTTTGCTGCTAAATGTCGGGTAAATTGGCAACTCCAAGATCTCGATAACCGTTGATCTGCTTTGTGGACGGATCTCAGCTATCGATGGCAAAACTTCATCCGCTCGCTTAATTTGTTACTTGGAAAAACAAGAATTCTCCCGAGCTGCGCTTGAGCATTTTGTGCAACTTGCAGACCCGAATGCTTCTCGAAACCATGACAAGAATTATTGCTAACAATAAGCATTATTTGTTAAATAGACAAGTGTTATTTTTTAAATAGACTTTTTTGAAGAAAGGTTTCAATTTTGTGGATCATTGTTAATTGTTTGGCTACAGTTTTATGAAGATAGGTTTCAATTTTTTTGATCATTGAAGGAATACACATTTCTAATTCAACCAACCCATTCACGCATAGTGTAAACCAAAAGAAGAGCATACTATGAACGAAAAAAACCTATCTTCTGATAGATCCACAGGATTGACAGTGCTAGACTCCATCCACCTATGAAGAATCTTCTAGAAACAACTAACATTTGTAAAAATAAAACAAACATTATGACACTTGTGCGCCTATAGATTTTCATGGTGTCTGGTGCGCTTGCTTGTTCTCGACTTCCTCTATGCGTTGGTCACGGGAGTTCTCGGCTTCCTTTGTGTGTTGGTATAACTTGTCCTCGACTTCCTTTATGTGTTTTTCCACATCTTGTTCATCCTCCCCCTGGAAGTCTGGAGCAAGAAACACCCCTGGAGATGCTGGGACATTGGTGCCCGAATCTAGTGAATACAGGGAGCAGAGCAGGATCGAAAGAAGAGATTCAATTTGCTCTGCACGTTGGTCTAGGTGTTCAAACCAAAAACAAAGGTCATCAATGTCCTTACAGATTCTGAAGACCAAATCTTGAAGAATCGCTATCAAATATCTGAGTCGCGGGCACAAAGCACAGTCCAATTGGAGAAGAGCTTGGCCTTGAGGCACTTCCAATTGTAGTTATTTCTCTTGAGCATTGAATTCCTCCAGAGAAGGCATAGAAGGTGGTGACGGGGGTGTCGAAGGAGGTGGCGAGGGAGCGAAGGGTGCTAGAATAGAAGGGTGTGTGTGTGCTGGCTTTGAAGTCGAGGCTAGATCCGAGAGAGGTCCAGGAGAAAGGTCAAGAGAATTACCTTGAAGGTTGAACCATTCAACTCAGCAAGCCAATGGTGATGAAAGAAGTAGAAGACCACTTTGGCCTGGGGAAGACTGAGTGGGTGAAAGGGGTGAAGAAATAAGCATGGGAGCGAAGGTAGGCGAGTGTCAGTTGGCCATGGCCGCTTTATTCTGATACCAAAGAGCACCTCTCTTTGGCTTCCCTCGAAGGCGAGGCATAGCCAAATAAACGTGAGGGTGATTGTAGTGTCCCCAAGGTCGAGCCCCATTATAGATCATGATATATGAAATGAATTGTAACTGTGTTCTATAGGCTGGTGAGCCAAGTTTTGTATAAGCTGGAAGGCTTATGTGTTTGTTAGGCTAGGAAGCCTAAGTGTTTGAAGGCTAGGAGCCTGCTATTGTACTTGTATGTATGCATAATAATCAATAAAATATAAATACCACCAGGTGCAGACCGACCACGATGAATGAGTGATGGGGGACTGAGCATCCACAGAGTGGGCAAGGAATTAGGGGCTGGAAGGTAGGAAAGGGGCTGAGTGTTGAGCCTAGGGGGTAAGCCTAGGGGGCTTAGGCCTGGAATAATATTTTAATATTATTTCCTAAAAATCCATGTGCATATTATTTTATCGTAAGTCCTTTTGGAAGGACACGTGATTTTCCCAAGTGGTGGAAGGAAGGCGTACAGATGGAATGCATGCAGTTCCCAAGGTGACAAGTGTCAACCCTGGTGCATGCAAATAAAACAAACAAAGTAAGTCGTGAGGGGGG
>ML811500.1:208881-228705 GCA_009831015.1 Picea engelmannii
AGTCTTCCAATATAAATAAAGTATATTTGTTTCAACTTTTTCAATAAAATCCACATACCCTTTTCTTATATGTGATGTTGTTTCTCTCAATTTTTTATAATCACACACAATTCTATATTTAGTGATTAAATTTAGTTTGTAGTCGATGTAACTTGTTTATACACTATTAATAAGGATCGGTATCTAAAATATAAAAAATTCATGACGAAATGTACGATAGCATGATGAAATCTACTAGTCAGACAATGAAAAATGAGAACATGCCAAAGTGTCTTAGAAAATAAAAATGTGACCACTGTAAGTAGCATAAAATTGTGACCATTGTATGTAGACGAAAATAAACACATCATAATTTAAACCAACCCAACCCAATTGTGGATGACAAGTGGTTGACACTCTTTTTTTAGTGGTGAATTTCAAAGATTGACATTTTCTCTACAAAACAACTTAGAGGCTAGTTTATGGTGTCGAGTGATTCAAGTTTGAGAAATTTTGACCACTTTCGTTAAATGGTGTGTAATTATTTTCCATGGATATTCAGTACAAACTACTCTATAGTACAAATTGAAGCATATCTACCATAATAGTTAATCGATAATAAAAAAGGGAGCATGTAAAAATGTCTTAGAAGAAATAATTGTGAGGATTGTATGTCACTGTAAATAAACATATCATAATCGAAAGGAGTAGCTAAAATAAAAAAAATTGACAAATTACTGTTTGGTATTGTGTAGGTAAGACAATTACTTGTCAGTACAAGGATTTGTGACTATGAACAAAAATGACATGAAGCTTGCTCGGTTAAGAGCGACATTAAAGGTGAGGGGCAATGGAAAATGTTATTTCCCTTGCTATGATTGCAGAGGCTTGGAAAAAAGAAGACTTTTAATAACAACAAATCAAAGACATTGTTGGGAGAAGGGGCACATCGAAGGGGGTTATGAATATCGTCCCTTGGTAAGAGGATTCAATATTTAATGTATTCTTTGTAATAATCAGTATGTCATGAATTTTGGTAATATTTCTTATCGGTATTTTTATATTTTCTATACACACTAACGTTTCTACGTTGTTTTTAAATATATAGACGATGCCCCCAAAATGTCGACCTCCAGAGAGTTATTTTCCAAGTACTTGCAGAAATACTCCTTTACAGGGTGATGAACTTCGAGATCAGAATATTGAAGTTGTTGATCAAGTTATTAATGATGATATGGATGGAGATAAAGTTAGTGAATCAAATCAGGAATATGAGATACATAGATTGATCCAAGACATGTTTTCTCGAATGGACGAGGACAACCAGGATGATAGTCATGATGTTGATCCTCTTATTGAGAAGTCACATCAACCTCTTTATGAAGGCTCAACAACAAATCTTTTATCTGCAATATTGTTGTTGGTGAACCTGAAGGTTTTGAATGGTTTATCAAACACATGTCTCACACAGATACTAAGGTATTTAATTTGTTAATTATTCATGCCTGCATGTTCACAAATACTTAAAAGGTTCAATTTTTTCCTATATTGCTATTGTTTTCTAATTTGTAAATTAGTACATTGGATGAGATATTGATGATTAATATTGTTTACATTGACTTATTGTTTAGAATTTTGTAGATTGTTAAGTGAACTTCTATTACCGACGTCAAATATTTTTCCACGTACATATTGAGAAATATCCGTGATTATGAAAGAAATTGGAATGGACTATCAGGCTATTGATGCATGCCCTAATGATCATATCATATGTTATGGACAATATGCATTAGAAAATGAATGCTCACAATGTCAAATAAGTAGATATCGAACTGATAAAGTGTCAAAGAAGGTGCCTCGCAAAGTTCTTCGTTATATTTTGATAATTCCACGTTTCCAGCAGTTGTTCAGGGGCCAAATTATAGCACATTTTATGGATTTCCATGCAAAGAACAAAAGTCGAGACAATGTTCTTCGAATGCCTACATATGGTTCTGCATTGAACTACATCGAAGAAAAGTGGCCAATTTTTAAAGAAGAACCTCGTAATGTTAGATTTTCGCTGGTAGTTGATGGTGTCGATCCATTTGGAGAGCTTCGTTCTACGTACTTAGTGTGTCCTGTTTTTGTTATATATAATAACCTTTCTCCTTGGATGTCGATCAAGGGAGAGCACACAATGTTGGCAATGATTGTTCCAGGTATTTAATTATCTTTTATTTGCTTTAAAGTATGACAAAATATTTCATTTCTTTATTTCATGCATGGTAATTTTTTATTTTATATATAACGACATCTAGATAAGTATAATTAATCATGCAGTATGTTGAACCAATTAGGTAGGTACCAGGTTAAATATATGAACGCATATATTGAGCCTCTTATCGATGAGTTGTTGAAGTTATGGGCTGGCGTCACTATGTATGACATCTCTAGACCAATAGGGCAAAAACGAATTCAATTCCATGGAATACTATCATGGACAATTCATGATGCTCCCGAGTTAACACATTTTTGTGGTATATTGTTACTTTATTTTGTGATTCAATATTATATATATTTATTGAAAAAATCATGCATTATTTTAAATTATAACTCTAATTTGACGCTACATTAATTCATATATCTTGTAGGTCTTCAAACAAAGGATAAATTTGCATGCCCAATTTGTGGTCTGAGGATAAAATCTCGTCGTTCAAGGAGTTTAGGAAAGGAAGTGTTTGATGAGTCTAGACACTTTCTACCTAAGAACCATAGTTATTGAACTACAGACAAAGCAAATTTCAATGCTAAAGAAGAAAAAGGAAAAAAAAACCACGAAGAATGACACCTCGCCTATGGAAGTTGGAATATATTAGAAATCGTTAAGGTACGCAAATTATTTATGTATGACATATTATATAAATCTTTGGTTAATTTCATTAGTATTAATTTCATTTTGTCCCATTAATTAGTGTTAATTTCAATTTGTTGATGTTTCATGAATGTCGTTAAGACACGAATGGGCTTCCACGAGGAATGAAAAGTTACCTGATGCAATTCAGTAGATTGCCATACTAAGAACACCTACAAATAGTTCATTTGTTTGATACAATGCATATCAGGAAGAAGATAACATAATTGTTATGGCGAATATTAGATGGAAGGCTTGACAAAGAGAGAATTGGAAAGATTTGTTGTGACATCCAGGAAGCTAATCACACATTGCAAAGTGTTATTATTAATTCTAATGGTGATGGTTGTGAACATAGTACTAGTCTTCCTTGGTTATTGACGGAGCTACAGAGCAATATTGTAAAAGAGGTCATTCGAAAAATTAGGTTTCCAACGGGGTTTTCGTCGAACATACAAAATATCTTAACTAAAAAAGGTGATTTTGGTGGGGTTAAAACACATGAATGGCGTACATTCATTAAGGTAATTAGTAGGTTATAATATATTTCCTTATTGGTACGCACATTTTGAAAACAAATAATAATTATTTGTTTTTAGTTACAACATGTTCTACCTTTATCTCTCCCAGACGACTTTGACAACAACATAAAACAAATTATTTATGTACTTGGAAAATACATGAGGTAAGTATTGTTTTATAAGGAAAATGTATTTCTTATGTGATTTGTAGCGGAACTTATTTACATATTATCTTTTATCTACAAATTTATGTATTCCTTGATATTATTTTATTGCATCAAAATTTGTAGGTGGCTATCATCAAAAGAAATCCATAAAGAAGATATAAGGTATTGGAAGAGAGAAATTCCCTGACTAATGTGTCAAATGCAACAGTATATACCTCCAACATTTTTCAATGCACAAGAGCACTAGCTCATACACCAAGTTGAGGATATTGAATTATGTGGACCGGTACACACAAGGTCGATGTGGATGGTGGAGAGGCAGTTGAAGTCACTGAAGGATTTTGTTAGACAAAGAGGACGTCCGGAGGGTTCTATGGTTGAGGGATATATGGTATATCAATGCATGGTGTATATTAGTCAATATCTACCTAAATTAGCAGAAAATATGAATGTGCCTCGCATTTGGCATCTCGACTCCATCAACAAATTTGAAGGGAAGGTCCTATTGGGGAAAGATAAAATGAGGACTGTGAAAGGTAATTATTAGATATTGACGTAGATTTAATATACTACACATTTATTAAATTATTCCTTTATTAACAATAGCTAATTAATGATATTAAATTGTTATGCTATCATATAGTTGCTCGAGAGCGAGATGCTTTACATTTATACATTGCAAACAACCTTGATTGGATGGAGCATTGGATAGAATATACTAAAGAATACTTCGATAGGTTATCATGGGAAGGGGTGAGTAAGATGATTAAAATAGTGCATCTTCATTGAGATCAATTTCCTGATCTTACATCAAGGGAAGTTGATTTAGCCTTTGGTTTAAAAGATAAACATGCAAGTTAAAATTTTTACCCACATTTTCCTAGTTTTTTCCCAATTTTTCAATGTATTTGGGTATTTGGTTTGTTTAATTTTTGAAATATATATTTAATAAGTCCTATATGAGGATTGTAGGGCTTACAACCTCATGCATGAAAGTTCGAGGGATATATACAAAATTCAAGGTGAAGTACAACAAGAAGGAAGCACTGCGCGATATAATTCCCCACAAAGAGGAACCTTCAACCCTCGCGGTGGATTCAAAGGAAGAGGAAGAGGAGGAGGTATGGGTCGAGGTCAAGGATAGATCATCTGTTACAACTATGCGTAGCTAGGACATTTAGCAAGGGACTGCCAGAACCCTTGTACCACTTGGAGCTACTGCATCTCATTCGAACATGTTATCGAAGATTGTCCTGTGTTGTTAGCCAAACTTCAGGAGAGACGAGGACCTCAACAGAATCTGTAAGTGCAACTGATATATGCTAAACCTCACGGAGAGGACCCTAGAGTCATTGTTATCACTAGAGGGGGCACTGGTACAGGAGAAGACAAAGTGACTCAAGGAAATACTACAAAAGAATCAAGAGTAAGGAAAGATGCAGAGAAGACACAAATTTTTGATGCAAAGAAAGAAAAACAAATATTTGAGGAGGGAAGAAAAGAATTTGAGAGAGACCAAGGTTCTTCATTGAAGACACAACCAGAAGTAAGAGAATGTGGAATGCCTCCGGCATTTGACCAGTCTGCTCTGCCAGCAGAAGGAAAATAGGTAAGCAAGCTCATGGAATTCTTATATACTTGTATTAAGTTGATTCAGGATGAAAGCATTGTACAAGAGCTACAAAATTTAATCAGATAGTACGAGTTAGGAAAGACAAATCCCTTATTGAATAGAGAAGTACACCAAGTCTCTAAAAAGAGAAGTACAAATAAGGAACTACACCTAAATGCTCAAATTGGAGAGTATCATATAGACTATGTAGTCCTCGACTTAGGGTCAGAGGTTAATGCCATGACAAAGTAGACCTGGGCACTGATGGGAAAACCTAAGTTGATCTACTCCCCTATCAGGCTTAAGATGGCTAATTAGAAAGTTGTAAGCCCCTTTGGAAGGTTGGAACATGTCCCAGTGGACATCAACAGAGTAAGGATGTTTGAAGACTTCGAGGTGATTGAGATAGTTGATGATAGTTGTCCTTACCCTGTGTTGTTAGGAATTGATTGGGCTTTCAATAATTCCACTGTGGTTGATTTAAAGAAAAGAAGAATGATGTTTGAAGGAGATGGACTTAGGGTCATTGCACCTTTGGATCTCGATGAAGGTCAGAGATACACCGAACCCATCATAGAAGAATACCACGCATATGAACTAGAATACATATACAAATTAACAACCAGACAACAGGATTACATTAATCATACGGTGGATGGGAACCTAAGCTGGTGAAGTGACAACACATGTTCATAAGATTTAGAAGAAGCACTGGAGAACTGGCAGAACAAAATGTACAAAGTATCTTCAAGGAGATGTGCTAGATTAACCAAAGAAGTTCATTGGATCGACACAACAATAAGTAACTTGCCCACCTTCGATGATCTAAATCATTTAGAAGCTTTCTTGTTGGAATTTGAAGAAATTGTACCAATACAACAAATATTGTTGGCAATGGATGTGGCCCTTAAAGAAATCCCAACAAGATGGCGGGGGACACACAAAAACAACGTTACAGACTGGATACAATGTCGCACTTTGATGACAACACAGTTTCAGAGCAAGTAGAAGGCTGCAAAGTTAGGTACATAGGTCGAAGCTGTCTGAAGGACCATGTGTGATGTTGTGAGGATGTATGGAGCACCATTCCTCAAGAGTAGTGGGTGCAAAAATTCATCAACACATTGGATACAACCCCTATCAATTGGTACCTATAAGAAGAACTACGCCTCATCACTGCAGAGTGGGAAGGTATGACCCAGAACTTTGTAATTACCTTTTTGTTTGAAAGACAATATCCTACAGTGGATCAAGTGTTACATATCGTCAGACATAAATTATTTGAGGAGGCACCTAGCCTCCCTTTGGAACAAGAAGAGGACGAATGGAATGCGCCTCTCTAGAAATTGCAAGGCTGTTACAATATCAATGCCGATGAAGACAATGATCCTAGGAAGGTGAACATCGCCGAAACATAAGGCCAAAGAGACATAGAAGGACCATGAGTTGAACTACCTTTCATTGGAAAACTGATCAAGATCAAGAAATTCAACATTGGAACAGAGGAAACATCGAAGCTTGCAAATGTTGGAGATTATTAGGATGTTTCCACTATTGACAAGATCACAAAATTACTGCATGAATATCAGGACTTTTTTCCAACCAAGTTCACTAATATGAAGGGCATTAAAAGGCCCATGGGACAGATGAGGATCCCTTTGAAACTAGATGCAAGGCCAGTCAAACAGAGACCCTACATATTGAACCCTAAATATAAGGAGAAAGTGAAGATTGAACTTGACAGAATGTTGGAAGCAGGAATCATAGAACCTGTTAAAGAGTCAGAATGGATTAGCCCTATGGTGGTACAAGACAAGAAGACAAGAGAGATCAAGCCCTATGTAGATCTCATGAAACTGAATGATGCCTGTTTGCATGACCCATTCCCTACGCCATTCATGGACGAAGTGTTAGATAATGTAGGAGGACATGAGGTATCTTCTTTTACAGATGGATTTTCAAGATATCATCAGATTCAGATTGCCAAGGAAGATCGCCATAAGATCACATTTGCAACAGAATGGGGATCCTACCAATATACAGTGATGTCATTTGGATTGAAGAATTCCTCAGCCATCTTTTCCAGGGTGGTGGTCGAAGCGTTCAAGGAGTTTTTACATAAATTCCTGGAAGCATATTTTGATGATTGTACTGTTTTTAGCTTATTACAAAATCATATTGAATGTTTAAGACTAATGTTGGATAAGTTCAGGCAGTGTCAAATTTCCTTGAACCTGAAGAAGTGCATATTATTCTCACCCTTTGGAGTGTTGTTAGGTCATATTGTGTGTAAGCAGGGACTACTGGTAGACCCATCTAAGATTGCTATTATAATTGATCTTCCCCCTCCTACTTTAGTCAGAAAGTTGTGCATTGCGTTGGGACACACTCAATATTACAGGAAGTTCATTAAAGGCTATGCAAAGATCACAACACCCACGGAGAATATTTTGAAAAAAGACTGTAAGTTTAATTGGACAAAAGAATGCCAACAGAGCTTTGACACACTGAAACAGAAAATGGTTATTGCGCCTATCCCGGTTTTCCCAGATTGGAGCAAGGAATTTCACGTGCATGTCGATGCATCTTCTATTGCATTAGGAGCTGTGTTAGCACAACCGAGAACTAGAGACATTGACCACCCGTTAGCCTTTGCTAGCAGGAAGCTATCAACAACTGAAATTAATTACACCACCACTCAAAGAGAAGGGTTAGCCATGGTGTATGCACTGCAGAGTTTTCGCCACTATTTGTTGGGAGGACACTTTAAAATGTTTACGGATCACTCCACGTTGAAATACCTAGTCAACAAGACAATGTTGGGGGGGAGAATATGCAGATGGCTTCTGCTATTTCAGGAATATGATTTTGAGATTGTGGTTAAGCCAGGAAGAATGAACAAAGGTCCTGACCACTTGTCAAGGTTGGAGCATGGAGAAGAGCCTACTAGTTTGGAAGATACACTGCTAAATGCATAGTTGCTGGCCATTAGAAAGATTGATGATCACTTCTCGGAGATAGTCCAGTTCATGTCAATAGGAATGGCACCAAGTGAATATACAATCACCCAGAAGAAACAATTGGTAGTGCACGCTGCAGACTTTTCACTTATAGCTGGACAACTATACAAGATGAGACCCGATGAGATATTGAGGAGGTGTGTTATGGAGATAGAGCGACCGTTGATCCTCGTAGAAGCTCATGAAGGCATCACAGGAGGACATTACGCAGGGAAAGAAACAACACAAAAGATTCTTAGAGCTGGCCTTTGGTGGCCTACCTTACACATAGATGCTAAGGACTATTACAGAGTCTATGATGTATGCCAAAGAATTGGGAAACTGTCCATAAGAGATGAAGTGCCTTTAGCACCGTAGCTGACCGTACAAGCATTTGAAAAATCAACCATAGATTTCGTGGGACCTATAAACCCACCAGGTAAGCACATAGGAGCCAGATACATAATCACTACAACAAAGTTCTTGACCAGATGGGCCGAAGCAAGAGTAGTTAGAGATTGTAGTGCAACTACAACTACATGCTTCATATTTGATGACATCATAACTAGGTTTGGATGCCCGAAGATCCTTATGAGTGATCAAGGCACACATTTCATCAATAAGACTGTTGAAGCCTTGACCGAGGAATTTGCAGTCCATCACCAGAAGAGCACACCATACCATCCACAAGAAAATGGGAGCAGGTTGAAATATTATTATGACAACCCACTGCCTTGCAACTCTCATTAATAGCATATGGAAAAGGGTCCAGGTACCAGGTTCAGTTGAAACTGGGTACCAGACATAGAAAAGATAGTTTTCACAAGGAAGGGAGGGATAGAGAAGAAGGCACAGGTTGCTCCGCCCAACTCGAAGAAAAAGTAAATCAGAAGGATCATATCGTAAGTGCCTCAGAATGAGTCACAGGTGAGTGTTGGGGGCCTATTGGCCCTTGGGTATGAAAGTAAGTGAAGAGTAAAACAAAATATACAGAATGCGAACTGGGTGGAAGACACAGTGACCGATACTGGGTCGAAGTGAGCAAAAGAGTAGAAAAGATGGTGTGAAGTAAGAGAAAGAAAGCCGTTGGACGAGGAGATTGAGGATGACAGATCAGAAAGGAAGATGGATCGTGGACAACTCAGTAAGCAGAAAAATCCACCATTGTATTCTTTGGAGAACAGTGTGAGAAGGAAGGAAAGACAAGCTGGCGAATCCCTGAAAACGCGGGTCAAGTTGACCTAGGGTTTTGGTATCTAGGGTTTTGACACTTAGGTTTTGGCCTAAGGCTGTTGGTGAGATATTGTAATGTATAAATAAGAACCTAGATGATGGAAGAGGGGGGGTTCCGAATGGTCATTGCTATGTGTGATTATTGTTGGGAGAGAGAGAGAAGCTTTGAGCAGCGAAGGAAGTCTGTGTTGTAATATCTTCATCTGGGTGCGAAGATCAACCCTGCAGCTGAGTGTGCAGGGAGGGGAGAGAGAGAAAGAGAGAAGATCTGTTGGCTAAGAGCACATATAAGAATTGTATGCTTTCATCTTAATATATTATAAAGCACAATTTTGTGGACATAGCCCTAGGGAGAGGATAAACCACGCACATCCTTGTGTTGTGTGTGATTGATGTTGTGTTCTCTTGGTTATGGATATACTGTTATTGCATTATTGTGTTAGATCTGACAGATAGTTGTGCGAAGTAGATCTAAGCTAGCAATTGATATTTGGATGTTGTGTTGTTCTTGTATTGGATCCACTTTGTATTCCCTTGGTGTAGAAATCTGTGTCCCGCAACCCCCCATAGCTACTTCAAGTGAGAGTGCATATGCCTCGCAGGTGTTGCCGAAAGGGCCAATATTTAGGGATTGTTGGTGCGTTGTTGTAGCGTTGAACCTTGGGTCTGCCCCTGTGCCAACACTAGTTAAGACAATCTGAGTTTGTTTATTTGTTTATATAGGTTGGCTGAAGAAATGCATTAAACTTCCATTGGGCTATGAGGTCTATATTAAAGATCAGAATCAGATGCAGTCTTTATGAGGTTCCTTCACAGGGCAAGGTAGTGAGATCATTGGATCTATTAAGGTTAAATGCGATGGAATGGATAGAAATGGATGTTAGAGTCCACTGAGTAAAAAAGCAATCAAGAATTTCTCTACTTAACTTTAGATGAAAAACGTATAGACCATTAAAAGACCAGAAACATAGTGTACTAGACAAATTATGTTCTTTAACTTCTTTTTAATGATTAGAAACTGAAAACATAATGATCACAAAGAAAAGTAAAATATTTAACAGAGAAAGATAAGCATCACCAAAGATCAAACACAAGAATCCTGTGAATAGCCCTTTTATCATTGGTCGATCCTTTTGAAAAGATTACACAAATAGCTCCTTGGGTGCAAAAATCAACCCTCAAAACTTCGAAGTGAGAAGAATTTATACAATAGTTAAACTTGATCATGTCTTTAATGACTAGGATATTTTGGATAAAAAATCTAACTAACTAGATTACAAATTAAAAAATAATAGGAATGTTGTTAATCCATTCGAATCCTTGGTGCTGATTCTGGGGGAAGTAGTTGATGATTCATCACTTTGACTTGACTGTCTGCTCCATGCTGACTTGGAAATCCACATCACCTTTACTCAAGTAGAGAACACAGGTCTTCCCATATCTTTTGACTAGGGATGGAAACCTTGAGTAACTTTCTGTATATTTCGTCCATCTCAGTGTACTTGGAAAAAGTAGGCTTTGTAATAAAAATGTTCTTTATCTCATGTTGGATGCTCAGGTCCAACTGTAATGTTTCTAAAAACGCCTTTCCAGTAATACTTCCTTGTATCCCTGCAAACTTAGACCCATCCTTTGCCACTGTGTTGATCTTCTTCTTGTAATTTGTCAGAGTGATGAGATTGTCATTTATTACTAGCAGTCCAAGGAGTCCCTTCTTATGTAGAATTTCAACCTTGCTAAAAAACATCTGCACTCCAATGTCCATCATCTGAGCTTTCTCCTCTAGCTGTAACATCAATCCTTTCTTGGTTAAGACCTTCTTGACATCAAGGATAGTCTCTATCCTCTCTTCAATTTCCAATGCTTCTAACTCATGCTTAGTCTTGGAGTTTAGGAAACTGATGAGCTCGGTGGCCTCTGTAGGCTTCTACCCCAATTATTCCCTTATCATTCTAATTGCTTCTCTAGCCTTCTGCACCAATTCATGTTGTTCAAAAACAATTTGTATGAATGGCCATATATCTGCCATGGATTTGTTGATGTCCATCCAGATGTTTTCCTTGGCTTTAGATAATGTTTTGGCCATGACAATCTCCTTTTGCATCTTCTGTAGTTGTTGACCAAGTCTCTGAGCTTTATGCATCTCTACATGATAATTGGACTGAAACATGGACTTCAAGTCTTGGAGGATTTTCACCTCTTCTTGCAATTTTCTGATTTCCTCTCCTTGAAGGGACATATCCTCCATAGACTTTATCAACTTCTCAGAAGCATCTAAAAATTTCACTGGGATGGCTGATGTAATTTATGTTCTTGTGGCTACTGTTGCTGTACTAACTCCCGTGAGAGGAACTGCATCTAGTGGGATACCAACCATTTGCACATTCATTTCTTTCTCTTCAACCAACTTGTCTAACTCAACCTCCATCTCTTTTATCTATGCATTCTGCTCCATTATCAGTTTCATCATCTCCTCTTTGTGGCCTTCACTTTCAGCTATTTCCTTTGCTTGTGAATCCTTAGTGGCTGGAAGTTTCAATTTTTTTCTCAAGGAGGCTATGTCAGCATTTTTCTTCTTCAGTAACTCTTCAGCTTCCTTGACATTAGAAGGGTCATAACCAATCTTCAACACAAACTCCTCTAAGGATTTGATTTTATTATCTTTGGACAAAGAGGATATCTTTTCCATCTTCAATTGATATTGGACATTGTTTAGAGACACCTGCAATTTGGCAACAATCAATGATGTATTTGTCAAGGTGGAGAAAAGCATCTCCCCTGTTTGCCTATGCATGTCCATTTGGTCTGCTGGATGAACCTCCTTCACATCAAACTCAAAGGATTCTTTCTTGTAATCCGAAGTTGTCTTGGGATGGGGGATTTGTGCCTGTAAGAATGTCATATGCATCCTTCCCTTCTCTGTGTCAAATGAAGACAATAATTTATGCTGGGTTGCAGATGTCTACTTCCAAAACTGGGCATATGTACTGCTATTTAAAAATTCATTTCTCTGCTTGATCAATTTGTATTTGTAAAAAATGTTTGATCTCGTTGGCTCATGAGAGGACTCAGCTGACAGTGTAGTGTCTACTTGCGTCTTGGAGGAGGATGTGGACACTATGTGCTGAATGCCTAAGAATGTCGAGGAATGTGGTCCCTCCATGATTATGGTGGCATGTGTTTCTCCTTCTCTAAATTTGTCTGGTGTGTGGCTAGTTTTAGGCCTCTTCCTATAAACTTGGAAATCTTCAGCTGACACCTATGTGACTGAAAGTGAAACCTCTTTCCTGGCTCTTTTTTCTATTTACACCTGAGGGGTGCTGGTATGTGAAGTGTTGACAAGGGAAGGATGTTCTTTTGTCTCCAATAATGTATTTTTTTGCTAGTCTGTTTGATTCATAAACTTTTCTATTTTAGGATTTGGCACATGAGAATAGGGAGAAGTCTTCTGTTTGAGCCTGCTTTCTGATATAATGCCAAAGGGGTCATAATTCCATGGGAATCTTAGACCGAAATCCATATGTTTCAAGAGTTGGTTGGCCTCTTCTCTCGTTGCTCTGTTGTTTCATATGAAAGAACCAAATTGGCTCTTGATCCTGAGTTGCTGTTTCTTCTTGAATGATACAAACTGTATGTCATCAGAGTTTATCATCTGCCTGATATACTCCAATGCAAAGATTATGACATGGAGGTATTTTGGAAGTTTGTATGGTGGAAATTCACACCCATAAACTCTGGTCTCGGTATGGTTCTGGTAAATATATCAGTCCCTTGTTTTGGCCATGTCAGATATATGAAGAATTCTCTGGACCTCCTCATTTATCCTTGGTTCCATTCTGCTTCCAAGCATGCACACCACTGGATGGTGAAATTGATCAATGAAGTGTTTGAAGCTGAACTCACTAGAATTCTTCCTTACTAGTGATGTCCAAGAAGTCATTGACTGAGGATTCTTGTCCTGATCCAATTTCTGGAAAGCATAGGAGAATTTGTTTGTTTGGAAGAAAAGGAAAAGGTACACAAGCAATAAGGAGTACCTAGACATTCCCTCTGTTGAGAAGATATTTTCATGTATATTGTCATCCATAAATTGACTGTAATTGAACTGGACTGCAAATTTCTCCTCTGTGGAGAAGATGGATAGAAAACCCAATATAGATTCGTCTACCCATTCATCAGAAAAATAACCTAACATGAAACATAGGGTGGAAATGATTTGGTTGGATCTGACTGAGAAAATGGAAGACAGATAGGGAGGGTTTTTCTTAGGCAATTGTGCATCTTCTGGCAAGAAAATTTCGAAGATTTGGGCTCTTTGAGGGAAAGAAAGTTTCTGATAGAGGTTGTTCAGGATTTCAATGGAGAAAGGGCTGGCATAATCAGTTCTGGGGATTTTTAGCATTTGGTTTATTGACTTAGGGGTAATGGTGAACAAAGTTTCACTTGACAAAGACAAGATGGCCCTTTGGTCAGGAAGATAATGTGCTTGACACTTAAGGGAAAACTCTGAAAAGTGATAGGTCCGAGGAAACATGTATAATGGCAGATTGGACTCCCAGAGTCTGATCTCATCACTCTGGTCTAAGAAAATGTCTTTTAGCTAGAAGTGTAATTCGAAGAAATCGAATTCACACTTCGGATCTGCAACTCTGTAATCTTTGTGAGCTAGGGGAACACGATCCAGGTCGATGGGAGGAGGAAGAAATGGGTTTCTGACAGTTTCAACGAGTTTGGTTTTGAGTGCCATAGCTTAACGAAGATCTGAAGTCGGAAATAATATTGACTGTAATTACCCAGTTTTTAATGGCACTTGTCGACGGTGTGCTTGGGCGATGATTGGCTTGAAAACTGTAGTTGGTGTTGTGTCTACAGTGTCTGGATCAATGAACAGTGTGGTAATAGCGAAGAAACGAGGTTAAACGATGCAAGGGGGTGTCTATTATGGCGTGGGTGGTGACTGGACGAGTAAATGTTACAAGGGATGGCATTGATTGGCCAATGGGTAGATGAGTGTGACGTGGGTGACATTGATTAGCCAACAGGTAGATATGAGTGTGATGTGTGACAGGGTAGTGGGGTACGGTGGCGGAGTGAGATGGGCAGTATTGGATGAGCGGTTAGGTAGGTTCCCGAAGGGTGGGTAGGTGGTAAGCGAAAATGAGCACGGGGGGGGGAGGTCCGGTAAGATATGGAGATGACACATTGCGCGAGGCCCAGACTGGGAAAACCACTCTCCTGGACCCCCCCCCACCGTTAAAGGCAGAAAGGTCGGGGGGTTCCAAAATTCACTGTTCACTGTTGATTTGGGTGCGCGTTGATCAACCACTGAGAATTGTGCACCCTTTAGCCGCAAAGTGAAAAAAGGTCAAATCCTGATAGAACTTAGGATAAAAACATTTTGTGGGTAACACTTGCTTCCCCTTCTTTATTTTTTCACCAAGGGGTCATTTCCAAAGGTAAATACATCAAATTAACTCAAAATAAAAGGTATTTTCAACAAAGTTTGCAAATCTTTATTGAAATAAACCATGCTAACCTAACTCCTAATATGATTACCTAACACATTAATCCATCTTAGACTGTTGGACCAATAATTACTCTAACCTAAGATATTTGGCCAAGATTAGACTGTTTGGTCAAATTTATTCACTACCCTATCAACACAAATTTAAAAGATTTGGCCCTAATTAGGCAGTATGAGTCAAACCAAGTTTATTTTGATGGGTTATATATATATATATATATATATATATATATATATACCCTCTTTTGATTTTTCATATTTTTAATTTTTTTCTTTTCTCTTTTTTCTTTTTCTTTTTTCATTTTCTTTTGTAAATCATTTGCAGAATAAAATATTATTTACAATATAACACAACTAGAGGAAGAGATTCTAATCACCAGGTGATCCTATGAAATATAGGGTTATAACACAAACTTCATGCAAAGAGAAAAATAATATCGCTTGATCAAGGATGGGAAGTTTTTCATCGTCAATGCACATAAAGGTAAAACAAAGATTTCATTGGTAAGTGCCAACCAAAGTAAAAAGTTGATTAGTTCCAATAAGAAACATGTGTTGCTTTTCTTAAGAGAGAGTCAACTAGGTGATGAATCGGTAAGGGTAAATGCATCCTTTGAGGGATGTACTAAGGATAAAAAACAACAGTTGGAGGAGTTTCTAAGGAATACAAAGGATTGTTCCAGGAGCCTAAAGGGATACCACTTAAGAGGGAAGTGGAGAATGAGATACAACTGCTTCTTGAATCCCCATTACCGAATATTGGGTTGTATAGACAGTCTATTTTGGAAGCAGATGAAGTGAAGAAACAATTGCAGGAGTTGCTGGAGTAGGGAGTAATTCGACCAAGAACCTCACCTTATGGCTCACCTATCATTATCGTACCCAAGAAGGATGGGAATTGGTGGATGTATATTTATTACAAAGTTTTGAACAAGATTATGCTCAAGAATCAGTACCCTATGCTCATGATCAATGATTTATTAGACTAGTTGCAACATGCTAAGTACTTCACCAAGTTTGATCTCAAATTAGGATACCACCAAGTACATGCAAAAGCAGAAGACATCTGGAAGACCACATTCAAGACAAAGCAAGATTTTTATGAGTGGTTGGTCATGCCTTTTGGTTTATGTAATGCACCAACTACATTTATGATATTGATGAATGGTGTATTACACCCATTTTTAGATTCATTTGTTATAGTGTATTTGGATGATATATTGGTTTATATATATACTTGGGAGGAGCACATCTCACATCTCAGGGAGGTGTTAGAGACTTAAAAAAAACACTAGCTATTGCCTAACCTCAAGAAATGTGAGTTTTTTTAGCAATCATTGGTTTATTTGGGGTATGTGATCGATGGAGGGGAGCTCAAGATAGATCTCGCAAAGATGGATGCCATCATAAAATGGTGAATTCCTACTAATGTCATTGAAGTTAGGAGCTTTGTTGGGGTAGCACAGTACCTACATAAGGTCATAGCATCCTTTTCAATAATAGTCACACCACTCCATGTCATAATAGCGAGCAATAAGAGTTTCTAGTGGAGAAAGAATCAATAGAAAAATTTCGATGAGATAAAATGAAAGATCAATCAAGCACTAGTTCTCAAATTTCCTAACTTGCAGAAGCCCTTTGAAGTGGAGATAGATGCAAGTGGGTATGTTATGGGAGTAGTTTTGGTGCAAGGAGGTAATACAATATGCTATCATTTCGATATGTTTCATGGGGGAGTCTTTATCTACCCTACCTATGATAATTAACGTTATGCCCTGGTTTAAGTTGTTAAGAAGTGGAAGCACTATATGATGACCAAGGAAAGAATTATCCACATAGATCACCAGTGATTGCAGTATTTGCATGCCTAGAGTAAGCTTCAATAAACCATACATTATAAGTGGATGGGGTTTTTGTAACAATTTCATTTAGTCATCAAGTATAAGAAGAGAAACATTACTAAGTTGGTAGACATGCTTTTGATGCCACCCACATCCAATATTAAAACTTTGGGAACTCTTATGCACATGGATCCTTTACCCATGATGCATACAAAGAGGTATACATAGAAGATGAGGACTTCAAGGAGATATTTCAGTAGCTACAGGGCCAAATTAATGTAGAAAAATGTGACAAAAAGGATGACTATCATTTCCATAATGGGTTAATCTACAAGCTAGACAAACTCTATGTCCCTAAAGGTGAAAGATTGCAACTTATTGAAGAGGCTTACACCTCCAAGGTTGCAATACATTTTGGTGTTGGGAAGACAATTGCTAACTTGCAAAGGTATGTGTATTGGCACAAAATGCAAGAAGATGTAGTTCAATATATTAGAGTATGCATACTTTGTTGTACTAGCAAGCCTAGTAATAGAAAGCAAGGTCTATAGCATCCATTACATGTACCTGCTCAACCTTGGGAAATTATTTCCATGGATTTTGTGGGTGGTTTGTTAGCAACCACGACGGGACATGACTATATTTTTGTGGTAGTTGACATATTTAGCAAGATGTGCATTTATATGCCTTGTAAAAATACTATTAGAGCGCAAGAAGCAACAAATATGTTCTTTGAATGGGTCTGGGTGCACTTTGGGATACCAAGGAGAATAATCTTAGATAGACATACTACATTTCTCAGTGCCTTTTGGACTACACTTTGGGAGAAGATGGACACAAAGTTGAAGAGATCTATAATATTGTATCCATAGACAGATGAACAAACAAAAGTAGTCAACATGATGTTGGTACATATTTTGAGGGGTTACAATTACACACATCTAAAGACCTGGGATGAAAATATTATCTACATTCAAAACTCTTATAATAGAGCAATCTATACTTCTACTGGTAAGTCCCCTTTTGAAGCTTGCTTTGGATATTTGTCACTTTTTCCCTTGGATGTTGTTTATGAACAACAAGGAGGAGTGAGGGAAGACACCATGAGAGAAACATTGAATGCAAAGAAGTTTGTTGAAAATATTAGGTGGATCCATTTGCAAGTATAAGAGACACTAAATAAGTCACAAGAAAGGTACAAGGCATGCTATGATCAACACAAAACACAAAAAAACATTCAAAGTGGGATATAGAGGTTGGTTACAACTGAACAAGGAAAGACTACAGGGTTCTAGTGAGAATACCAAGGCTTTGCAGTATGGTCGTTTGGAGGTATTGGAGAAGGTGGGAGATAACACTTACAAACTAAGTCTACCCCCATACATGTGCATTTACTCATTGGTGAATGTGGAGAATTTGAAACTCTATTAGCCTTCCATGTTGGATCACGAGAAGGAAAAGGTCCTACCTACCATAGAGGTCTTAGCATTAGATGCTTAGGTAGAGTTGGTAGAAGACACAATTTTGTAGAGGAATTCTAGAACTACAAGACATGGGCAACATGACATTTGATAGAATGGGTTTAAAGGACAACTTCCAAGCAAGAAAAAATGGTACTTCAGAGAAAAGGTAGAGGACAATTTTCCTCACCTCATTCTGTAAATATTTTGGGGACCAAAAACCTCCCTAAATGGATAGGTATGATCCGGATTGGATCATCATATAAGTTGTCAGCCATATTGGTACTTTATGGGTGGAAAAAATGGAGGAATCGACTTGTAGGGCCATTTTAGTGGTAAGTCCCAATTTGGAAAATTAGGGTTCAAAATATTCTAGAACCATTTTGAGGCATTAAATGACCTTTTTTAGGGTTACAATGTTTATAACTTTTGCCAATACCCTTGACATTGATATACACACTGAGACCTTTCCAACAGTGTGAAAATAACCTCAATCGAAGCTCATATACGAAAGTTATGTCTCCCACAAGTTGACATACCTTGTTGACCACCATGGTATGAGTGGATATCACTTCAACCCCCATTACTCAAACATGTGGGGCTAGCCACGTGTGGATTTTCAAGAATATTCTAGAAGGTCTAAGCCTTATCACCAATTGAGAATTGATGAAGTCAAAACCCTAATCCTAGATGACTATCGAGCTATGTTAAATACCGGGCTACTAGGAGGAGAAGGGGTTCCATTCTTTAGCATTGTATTTGTTCCATAGTTGAGTAGAGAATCTAAGAGTGGTATTTTGAGAGCATAATAGAGGAGGAAAATATTATGTAGCAACCATACAAACCATAATGTCAAAGAAAACTCTACAATGAGTGCCTATTTCTTTGTATTTACATTTCCATAACCGAAGAAAAGAAAGCATAGCATAGGCCTAACCTTCTAGCTAGTTTTTCTCATGTATTTGGTTTCCCAGGATACATCTTGTGTTCATTTGTGTGGATGGTGTGATCTTTTGTTTAGTGTTTCATTTTCGCAATTCAATTATTTCATTAATTAGAACATTAAGCTAGTGATTATAAATCCGAGATCTAAGGAAAAATAAATTTACATGATAAAATATTTCACTATAATACAAGATATGTTTTGACAAACTGTTTCAGTGGAGTATCCATGATAGTTTACAAATAATTAGGAATAG
This sequence comes from Picea engelmannii, assembly GCA_009831015.1. Taxonomy (NCBI): domain Eukaryota; kingdom Viridiplantae; phylum Streptophyta; class Pinopsida; order Pinales; family Pinaceae; genus Picea; species Picea engelmannii. Next base: position 228,310 of record ML811500.1, read on the forward strand.
GTCCGTCCAAGATGGTTTTTGATAGATCTAAAATTTGAAGTGAAACCAAGTCATTAATACTATCATGAATACTCCTAGAAAAATTGTTATTATATATGTATAGTTCAATGATAGCTTTTAGCTGAAATATGCTATATGGAATATGCCTTATTAATTTGTTTGAGATCAAGTATAACCATTGCAATGAGTAAAACATTCACGTGGCTTTTGGAATTGTGCCTATCAAAACATTGTTCGAGAGATAAAAGTATTGAAGCTTATTTAAATTGGTAATGGCTTCAGAAATGTTACCACTAAGCCTATTATCACTAAGATCTAGTTCAACTAATTGACTCAAATTAATAATGGCTTCATGAATGTTACCACTAAGCCTATTATCACTAAGATCTAGTTCAA
>ML811500.1:268766-279805 GCA_009831015.1 Picea engelmannii
TTTATGTATCATAAATTTGTTCACAGTTTAGTTTAGTTTCATAAACCTCAAACAACTTCAACTAAAAATACTCTTTACTACAAGATTAAAGCTTTCCCTTGTTATAAGATTAAAATTACAAATTTGTATAAGTTTTTTTATAATTAAATTAAATCAGATTTTTACCCAAAAAAATATTAAAATTATATATTTATATTATCAAAGTTACAGTTTTTTTATAACTAAGATACAATTTTTTTTTTATAACTAAATTAAATTAGATTTTTACCCAAAAATTTATTAAAATTATATATTTATATTATCAAAATAACAGTTTTTTTATAACTAAATTGAATCAAATTGTAACCCACCCAAAAAAAAGTTTATTATACAATAAAACAACTTCAAAATGAAATTTCCATAATTATGTTGTTTGAGTTTTCTGGACATTTCATAAATTTGCACACACTTTAGTTTAGTTTCTGAAAACCCAAATAACTTCAACTAAAAATTGTTTAGTATAAGATTAAAGCGCAGGGCTTTATTAGAGAAAAAATGTATAATTATATATACTTTTTCTCTAATGTATAATTAAAGCGCGGGGCTTTATTAGATTAAAGGGCTTCTTTGTTACAAGATTAAAATTATAAATGTGTATTATCAAAATTAAAGTTTTTTATAATTAAATTAAATTAATGTTATTTAAAAATTTAAAATTATAAATTTGTATTACAGTTTTTTATAACTAAATTAAATCAGATTGTTACTCAAAAATTTATTAAAATTATAAATTTATATTATCAAAGTTATATTTTTATAATTGTTATCAACTCAAAAAAGTTTATTATACAATAAAACAACTTCTAAGTTAGATTTCCATAGTTATGTTATTTGAGTTTTTTGGAAATTTCATAAATTTGTCAAGGGTTAGTTTAGTTTCTAAAAGCTCAAACAATTTTAACTAAAAATACTGTTTACTACCAGATTAAAGCGTTTCCTTATTACAAGATTAAAATTAGAAATTTGTATTATCAAAATAAAACAACTTCTAAGTTAGATTTCCATAGTTATGTTATTTGAGTTTTCTGGAAATTTCATAAATTTGTCAAGGGTTAGTTTAGTTTCGAAAAGCTCAAACAACTTTAACTAAAAATACTGTTTACTACCAGATTAAAACGTTTCCTTATTACAAGATTAAAATTATAAATTTGTATTATCAAAATTAAAGTTTTTTTATAACTAAATTAAATTAAATTATAGTGTTATCCAAAAATTTAAAATTATAAATTTGTATTATCAAAATTACAGTTTTTTATAACTAAATTAAATCAGATTGTTACCCAAAAAATTATTAATATTATAAATTTATATTATCTAAGTTACATTTTTTATAATTTTATAATTGTTACCTAACCAAAAAAAGTTTATTATACAATTAAACAACTTCTAAATTAGATTTCCATAGTTATGTTTGAGTTTTCTGAAAGTTTCATAAATTTGTACAAGGTTTAGTTTAGTTTAATAAAACTCAAACAACTTCAACTAAAAATACTGTTTACTAACAAATTAAAGATTAAAATTATAAATTTGTATTATAAAAATTATAGTTTTTTTTTATAACTATATCAAATTAAATTAGATTGTTATCTAAAAATTTAAAATTATAAATTTGCATAATCAAATTTACAGTTATTAATAATTATATTAATTCAGTTTGAGTTTTCTGGACATTTCATAAATTTGAACAAGGTTTACTTTCATAAATTTGAACAAGGTTTACTTTAGTTTGGAAAAACTCCAAAACTTCAACTAAAAATACTGTTTATCACAATATTAAAAGGCTCATTTACTCCAAAATTAAAATTAAAAATTTGTATTATCAAAGTTATTGTTTTTTTATAACTAAATTAAATCAAATTGTTACCCAACCCAAAAAGATTTATTATACAATAAAACAACTTCAAAGTTAAATTTTCATAGTTAGGTTGTTTGAAGTTTTTTTGGATGTTTCCTAAATTGTACACAATTATTTTAGTTTCAGGAAACTCAAACAACTTCCACTAAAAAAAATACTGTTTAGTTCATGATTAAAACCCTCCATTTTTACAAGATTAAAATTATAAATTTATATTATCAAAGTTACAGTTTTTTTATAACTAAATTAAATCAAATTGTTAAAACTATAAATTTGTATTATCAAAGTTACAGTTTTTTTTATAACTAAATTAAATCAAATTGTTACCCAAACCAAAAAGGTTTATTATATAATAAAACAACTTCAAAGTTAGATTTCCTTAATTATGTTGTTTGAGTTTTCTAGACTTTTCATAAATTTGGACACAATTTAGTTTAGTGGCAGAAAACTCAAACAACTTCAACTAAAAAGTAAATTATAAATTTGTATTATTGAAGTTACTATTCTATGAAATGGTTTAAAATCCCGTTTTGAATGTAAAAATGGATTTAGCATGATGAAAAACCCCAGAGGCACTCATACAGAAATAATCACTCAAATTTGAGGATCTAACTGTTAGAATATAATGGATGTGCTCGTTTAACCATAGAAAATATAGCAATATTGTCACCCAACCATAGGCCGAAGCCACCCCTGAGCACCTTAACCTTGACAGAGAAAGATTCTTGAAGCAAACCCTAGGCTTAATAGCCAAACAAAGGTGGTGCACCTCTCTCCAAGGATAGCGCACCAAGAAAGAATAACAGAAGATGATAAGAGAGTCCAACCCAGAAAACTAAAATGTAGATTGCAGAACTACCGACAACAACTGCTCCCAAGACTTGCACACAAACTGGTCAACTATAGTATGCACAAGTGTACTTCTTCCGTTATGAGAATTCTGGCCAAAATGAAGACTAGCCTCCTATATTTATACTGTTTCTGCCAGACTGCTTGGGCCGACTTGTCATTCTGGGTGCTAATTACTTAGTATATAACATTTCCTTTTAGTCGACTTCTTCTTTTGGAGGCTAATAACTTAATACAAATCATTCTCTTGAGTGGACTTGTCTTCTAGGGTTCTTAACCAATTATTTAGGGTTTCTTCTTGCTTCCCGGAATATTCTATTCTCATTAGGTTTACACGTGGAGGTAAATACCTCCTGCAACTACCATAATATCAACACTCCCTCCTAGCTAGGGAGGTATTGAAGGCAATGGTCCTGAGCATGAACATACCATTGGAGGCTCTCCACCAAGTTGTCTTCTTCCATCTGAATTCAATGGTCTCTTTCTGGTATACCTCAAAGCCTTAAGGTTTCTTTACATACACTCTTTGTTCAATTATTCTGGAAAACAGTCTTTGCATTCATCTGATGTAGAGTCCAACCCATGGATATTGCAGACGATATAATGTATCATGTAGAGGCATGTCTGGTTTACTGGAACAAGCAATCATCATAGTCTTCTCCCTCCATCTGGGAGAACCTCTAGTTCTATATCTCACAATGCTTGCATTCATAAGTCTTCCATACACTGTTCTTCATCACAACTTTCATTTCCTCTGCTTGATTGCTTTTAGTGAGTTCAAATCAGGCTGGTAGTCTTGTGATTCTCGATACAATGACTGGTTGTTCTGAATTTTCTTTCTCTCTTGGAATCTTCATGTTCTTCCTCATGTTTCTCTTTAGCTCTTAGGTCCATGGAGTTTTCTATAGATTCCATGCACTGAAGATTCCAACTTCTTCCTTTCATCATAGGATCATGGATGTGGATGGAAAACCAGGGATACTTTAAGGCTTCTTTTCGAAGAAGAATTCTTCTAAAGTCACACTGAACATGTGATGCTTTTCATGGTTGCTACCATGAATAGATACTTTATCATCTTCAATGGATCATATAATTTAGGATTAGCTTCCTCCTAATCCTTCATGCATGAATGCATGCTGTTCTCTTGGAAATATATATAATAGACTCCCTCTATCTAATAAAGTCCACGCTTCTGTCTGCATCCTTATTGCCTTATGCAAAGTGTCACAAGTCTTTTTTCAATTTCCTCTTGATTGCTGACTTATTTATGTCTTTACTTCTTCTAGGTTTCTTCAAGATTGACTCTGATTTCGGCTTATCTTGTAGCTGTTATTTATGTTGATAGCTTCCACATGAATTGTTACCAGGGGTTTTTGATGTACTTCATCTTTTCATGTGTATTGCTTGACTTGTAGTAATTGTGATAACAATCCTTATCTTGTTGTTCTTCCATAGGCATTGTTTCTCTTTGATCATTTTATCTACTATAAAATAGATATGCAAGAAATGTTCAGAAAACTATGTAAACATGGTATGTACAAGATTTATGAAGAATATTGTTACCTTGTCTTAGAAGAAGAAGTCTGCTTTATCCTTCTTGGCCTTCTTTGAGGGTTCCCTTTCTTTGACAACTGATGCTTCGTGTGTTTCCTTCCTTTTCCTTAACTTGGGACAATGATTCTTGTAGTGACCATATTTTTGACAGTTGAAGCAATGCATTTTTGACATATCTTTCTCTTGATTTGGTTTCTTCCTTGAGCCAAACTTATTTTTATTCCTGAAGTTCTTAAACCTTGATGTGAAGGCTTGATCATCGTATTTATTTTGGGGTTTCTCTTTTTCACTAATCCTTGATTCTTCTTGTGCACAACAAGTCCAAAGTTCTTCAAATGTGGGATACTTCTTCCTTGTGTTCATGCTTGCAGCAAATGCATCCCATGTCTTGGGAAGACCATTGAGCACTATATTTACCAATTCCNATAGCTTGTAGTTGATCTCTTAACTGAGAGATTCTCACAAGGTATGATGTTATGCTGTCATCATCATTCATCTTCATGTCACAAAGATCATTCTTCAGACTCATTACTTGTCCAATGTTTCTGACTGAGAAGAGGTTTGTTAGGGCATCATACATCTTCTTAGATGAGTCAAGATGGGAGATGTTGGGTATCAAGCGGTTTTTTATAGAGTCCACTATGATACTCATGACATTGATGTCACTATCTTTGAACTTCTCCAAAACTGCAATGTTCTGAGGTTCCTTCTCTTTTTCTTCTTCGAACTGTGGTTCCATGATCTTTTCTTTCATGATATCCAACACTTTATTCTTGGCAAGGATGAGGTCAATCCTTGTCTTCCATGCTCTGAAGTTAGAATCCCCTCCTAACTTGTTTTCTGACTTCATAGAGTAAGTCATAATTGCTTTGACTTGGTCAACCCTTGATTTTGACCAAAAAATCAAACTTGACGTCTTAGCTTGCTGATAGTATCAAGAGATGCACTAGGCTAGGGAGCACTAGTCTATCGAGAAAGTAGATCAATCCATTCACTTAAGGTGCCTCAATGAGAAGGTTAGGGTTTCGTTGTTGCAACAAAAACTGGCTGCAACTGCAACTGTGCAAATCCTCCCAATCTATCTTCCAGCAGTTAGACTGTTTGAAGATAGTGTGGGCCCGTAACCTGTTAAAATATAATGGATGTTCTCATTTAACCATAGACAATATAGCAATATTGTCACCCAACCATAAACCAAAGCCACTCTCGAGCACCTTAACCTTGACAGAGAAAGATTTCAGAAGCAAACCCTAGGCTTAATAGCCAAACAAAGGTGGTGCGCCTCTCTCCAAGGATAACGCACCAAACAAGAATAACCAAAGCTGATCAGAGAGTCCAATCTAGAAAATAGAAAATGCATATTGCAAAACTGTCGGTGGCAACTGCTCCCAAGACTTGCGCACAAACTGGCCAACTGCAGTGCGCACAAGTGTACTTTTGCAGTTCAGAAAATTCTGGCCAAAATGAAGACTTGCTTCCTATATTTATACTGTTTCTGCTAGACTGCCTAGGCGGACTTCTCATTCTGGGTGATAATTACTTAGTTTATATACATTACTTAGTATATAATCATTAAAAAGAGTGATTAAGATAATTAGCATAATACTAACCAATCAAATTATTAATGACAATTTTAATAACTGTCCCTCTAACTTTTTTACTTTGAGTATAGTTTTGAGTAAAGTTTAAGGTTTTTTTATTTCACTGAGTTTATTTACCACATGTTGTTGGATGAGGAATGAGTTCTTTACCAAATGCCAGAAACGTTTTACTTTGAGTATAGAAAGTTTAAGGTTTTTTTACTGGATATATTTTAAGTTTTTCACTGAGTTTCTTTACAATGTTGTTGGATGAGGAATGAGTTCTTTACCAAATGCCACGAACATGGTGGGATGTGGAATGCTTTCTTTACCAAATGAAACAAACTAATGGCGCGTCTGCTAGCATTCTCTCCTTAACAAGTAAGGTTTCACGTTTCATTTACGCCTTACCACGTGTTGGTGGGATACAGGATGCATTCTTTACCGAATGCCCGACCATTTACTAGCATCGTCTCTTTAACATGTATTTTAACTTTTAGAGTGGAGCAACATGCATGTTACATAAATCGATGATAAGAAAGCTTCTAATACAACTAGTCTATAATTGTTTTGTAGCTGATGGATAAAGCTTACAAGCCGAAATGGTCTGTAATGGTTTTACAGATGATGGATAAGGCTTACAAGCTAGAACCATCGGTCCTATCTTCCTGTGTTGCAAAACCCAGAAATGTAGAGAGAAAAATGCCAATGTGCACTCGTCCAGTTTAGGTCTGTACTTTCATGGAGGTTAAATTGATTTATGTACTCTTTTTTTAAGGATTTACTTTCATTGTTGAAATGCTATATGTGATGGTTTTAAGTTTGATAGTCAGTTAAGTTGGCCTTAGTCTCAATATACTAACTTCTTAACCCTCATCATAGGATGTCATGAAGATTCAGATTCCAATTTATATGGCACGACACCGCAAGAGAGAAACATTGAAAAGAGCCGAAGCCAAACTGTTGTAGATGATGTAGATCCACTGTAGCTATGGATCAAACTCTGGACATAAGCGTTATTTGTTAAATAGACTTTTCTGAGGAAAGGTTTCAATTTTGTGGATCATTGTTACTTGTTTGGCTACAGTTTTATGAAGATAGGTTTCAATTTTTTTGATCATTGAAGGAATACACATTTCTAATTCGACCAACCCATTCATGCATAGTGTAAACCAAAAGAAGAGCATACTAGGAACCAAAAAAACCTATCTTTTGACAGACCCACAGGATTGACAGTGCTAGACTCCATCCGCCTATGAAGAATCTTCTAGAAACAACTAACATTTGTCAAAATAAAATAAACATTTTGACACTTGTGCGCCTGCAGACTGTCATGGTGTCTGGTGTGCTTGCTTGTTCTCAGCTTCCTCTGCGCATTGGTCACGAGAGTTCTCGGCTTCCTTTACGTGTTGGTCTCACTTGTCCTTGACTTCCTTTACGCCTTTGTCCACGTCTCGTTCATCCTCTCCTTGGAAGTCTGGAGCAAGAAACACCCCTGGAGATGCTGGGGCATTGGTGCCCGAATCTAGTGAATACAGGGAGCGAAGCAGGATCAAAAGAAGAGATTCAATTTGCTTTGTGCGTTGGTATAGGTGTTCCAACTGAAAACAAAGGTCATTAACGTCCTTATGGATAGCAAAGGCCAAATCTTGAAGAATCGCTACCGAATATCTGAGTCATGGGCACGAAGCATAGTCCAATTGGAGAAGAGCTTGGCCTTGAGACGCTTCCAATTGTAGTTATTTCTATTGAGCATTGAATTCCTCCAGAGAAGGCACAAAAGGTGGCGATGGTGGTGTCGAAGGAGGTGGCGAGGGAGCGAAGGGTGCTGGAATAGAAGGGTGTGTGTGTGCTGGCTGTGAAGTTGAGGCCAGATCTGGGAGAGGTCCAGGAGAAAGGCTAAGAGAATTACCTTGAAGGTTGAACCATTCAACTCGGCAAGTCAATGGTGATGAAAGAGGCAGAAGACCACTTTGGCCTGGGGAAGATTGAGTGGATGACAGGGGTGAAGAAATAAGCATGGGAGCGAAGGTAGGTGAGTGTCGGCTGGCCATGGCCGCTTTATTCTGATACCAAAGAGCACCTCTCTTTGTCTTCCCTCGAAGGCGAGGCATAGCCAATTGAATGTGAGGGTGAGGTGGAAATGCGAACATGGAAACCCAGGTGGGAACCAGAGAGAATGACATAGTGAAAGAGTATCCAGAAGGAGAGGGTGATGGATGCAAATTGGAGGGAGGGGCGTCTCCATAAGAGGGAGAATGGAGAGTAATTGCACACGAGCGTAGAAGGATCAGACAATGTACAATCTCCTTTTCCATGACAGGAAGCCAACGCAAGTCCCACTGGAAAATTTAGTTGGGATCGCACAGCAATGAAAAGTTGCATAGCTCAAAGGGAGGAAATAAAGGCAGGATGGAGTTGCAAGTGTTGTCATGTGGCCCATGGATAGGTGGCGGACTCTAGGTTCTCGGATGGATGCGTGGAGTGTTCTAACACCCCATCCTGGGGGATATCTATGCTAAGAGCCATAGCGATGCAATCCTGGAGAATGGGATGATCATTGTGGGTGGGGGACGTATAGAGGATATTAGGTCCTTCTAAAGCCACTCTAATATTAGCTAGTTTTTCTACTACATGGTTGTCTTTCCTTCTCACATGAGAAGGAATGAGTACCAAGTGAGGCAAAATGAGAGTTGCAATGGAACCGAGTCCTGTGGTAAGTCAGCAACAAGGGGAGATGTTGTCCAGATCCTCCCCATTGAGTATTTTTGTGAAAAGGCTTAGAATTATTTGTGAATCCCCCTCGATGATAAGTTTTTAGTGCCCATTGTCTTGAGCAAGTTGTAAGCCTTTGATGAGACCCGATAGCTCAGCTGCATTGTTTGTATTATGGCCAATGTTGTCGTCTGTGATAAGCATAATGCTTCCTTGATTGCTGCAAAGAACCGCTCCGAAGCCCGTAGGGCCCGAATTACCTTTGGAGGCTCTGTCAAAGTTTAATTTGATGAATCTTGGAGCTGGAGGAGACCACTGTGAAGGGATTCCTTTGGCTTGTGAACTTTGGGGTTTCCTTGAAAAGTGTGGGTGGAAGTTGACGATCCATTTGTCCAAGATACACTTTTCCCGGGGAGGACAACACAAGTCCTCCTCTTTCCAGGGATAAAGGAGGATGGTTTCTATGATGTTGTCATCTATGTGTTGCCAAACTTTTTGCCAGTCAAGCTGAGACAAAAGAAATATTCGTCTGTTTCTCTCTTTCCAGAGATTCCAGAGGATGAAGCTTGGAAGTAGTTGCCATATATGGTTTAGGATGGGAGAATGAAAAGATGAGTCTCTCCATTATTATAAGGTTTCCTTGAGGCCTTATCGTTTGCGGTCCGTGGTGGGCATGATAAAGGCACTGTGATCCCAGATTTCTATACTGTAGGAGCAGAGATTGAGAAGGTGGTTTTGAGATTCCAAATATTTCCAACAAAGAGAGAAAATGGAGGGCCCGAAAAAACTTGTTTTTGTGAGATTGTCCTAGGTAAGGATACCCTTGTGTGCGACGACCCAAAGGAAGGTGCTTATTTTTGGCCAGTGCTTGATAACCCATAATTTTTCCCAAACTGGTTCCTGGGGGAGCATGTTTGAGGTTGTCTTTATGTTGTAGGCCTCTTTTATGGTGAAGATGCCTCGCAAGGAGTGCCCCCATCTTAGGATGTATTGTCTCCTTGAAAAATTTGAATTTTACTAGAAGAAGTCAACTCATACCAAGGATGAAGATCCATGTGCTATGGAGCATGTAGTTATGTGGGAGTGGATTTCCAATGATGCCAAGTTGCGGCAGGGGGGTCCTCTTGCCAATAGACCATGACCATGATTAGACCTACATGTGTGGTAGGGTCAAGAAGATTCTTTGCCATGAAGTTCTACATTAAGGAGGGCCATTGTTTCCATGAATCATGCCAAAACACAACCGTCCTTCCATTTCGTATTTCCCAGTAAGCATGATCGACAATCAGAGAATGACCCTGTCTTGCAGCGTTCCACATCAGGGAGCCCAGGGTGTTTTCATTCCATCTGATAAGTTTTTTTTCAGAAATATGTGGAATGCATTTTTTCCTCCAAAGTATGGCCCAGAGGTCCTTAAGTTTCTTCAATCATCTCCACCCAATCTTCGCATTGACAACCTTGTTGAGAATGAAGGGGTCCCTTAGGCCAAGACCACCTTTTAATTTTGGTTTGCAGATCTTTTCCCAACTGATCAGAGCTATTTTCCGTTGCATATTTGCTCCCTTCCAAATAAAGTTTCTTTGAAGGATCTTGATGGTTGTAAGAATAAAGTTGGGGGAAACCTGGAATTAAGTGGAATTCACAATAAAATGAAAGTGTTATATCAATGTAGCATTATCATCCAATAGTTGCAGAGTAAATAAACAATGAACAAATGAGAAATCACACACATACACAGTACACCAGTGTTTTACATGGAAACCCAAAGCGAGAGAAAACCACGAAATGATTTTTCTTATATGTATTTAAGAATTACATTCATTGGAAGCACCAACTTCGTTTGTTTTCCAACTGCACTGGAAGGAGGCTCCAACCCCCTAGTTTCTCAGGCTACAACCTGAGGGAAGTTCCAACTCCCCAATTCTCTGGCTACAACCAGAAGGAGTCTACAACCCCCTATGTTCTCTGGATACAACCGGAAGGTGGCTACAACCACCTGTCCTTGCCCTGTCCAACCGCCCTGGTATATAAGTAGAATGATGGAACTACTGTCACACTATCACTGTGAGATATACTACTGTAAACCTGTACCAATCAACCTACACCAAACAACCTGTACCAATAACCTGAACCATGCATCAACCATGCATCAACCTGTACCTCAACTTGTAATCAAACTGTACCATAAAGAAGTGCATCAACCATGCACCAACCTGTAATCAACCTATACCATAAACAACTGCATCAACCATGTAGAAAACCTGTAAGAATAATCTGTCACAACAACCTATTCACAACAACCAGTCTCATCAATCTTATCAACCAAATCATATCTACTCACCAAGATCAATCACCAAGACAACTCTCAAAGATGTGCATCAACCAATCATAACACAACAACTCATAATCATCACCAAGATCAATATGTGCTTCTAATAACATACCAA
>ML811500.1:280094-298090 GCA_009831015.1 Picea engelmannii
TGGTGTATATGATCACATACCTATAAACCTTCCTTAACTTTAACAACAAGAGACTAGCATTTTCATCAAACTTTACTTTAGTCTCACATGACTAGTTTTGGATTAGTCAACAACCCTAATTTGAAATAATCATAACTATGTACTTGTAATGAATAAAGATACGAAAATAGTACAAAATTTTCTTCAGTTTGTTTTATGCAATTCCCCTAGGTGTCACTACTTGGAACCTCTTAGAAAAGGAGTTATAACAAAAATGGCATACCTTGTTGAATTCTGGCTTATTCTAGAGAGTGAACTTGTAGAGTGTGCCTCACACCGAATATTTGTTGTATGGATCTGAAAATTGTACACAGAATACTATAGACTGTACTCTAACCAACACAATTGGGCTTACTGAATTTGGATATGTTATGAAGAAGTTGTGACGTTTTTACCCGAAACACCTGTTTTAGACTAGTTTCGGGACTAGCTACAAACCCTATTTTCCACGGAATGTAACTCAAAAAATAAAACGGCCCACAAGATGAAATTTATACCACAACTAGTTGGATATGTTTCCTCAATGGCCTCCCAATTTCACGGTCTGAAACATTCTATAAAAAAAGTTATTACGAAAATGGTGAGATGACCTGTAAATAACATCCCTTAGAAAGCATCATCAAAAGAATTTATCCTCCCTTGAATTTTAGCCTTCTTTAATTCACCTTCCTTTTGAAATTCGACTTAGATATCCTTTGGTTACCTCAGTCACCTGTAGATATTCAATATGCTCAAGTGTGATTAAAATGAGAGAGCCTTGCCTCTTATTTATACTTTCATGTAGCTTCCTCAAGGGGTTACCTTTTAACCATCTTAACCCAATTTCCTTATTTTAGGGCGAACCCACTTCTAACCACTTTCCATAATTAGAAATTTCTCCATTTACTTTATTATTTAAATAATCCTCCTTGACTTTGTCACTTCACTTTTTTATTTAAATAATGCTCTGTGACTTTGTCACTTCACTTTATTATTTAAATAATCCTTTTTGACTTTATCACTTCACTCTATTATTTAAATAATTTCTTCTTTGCAATCACTTTGACTTATTTGACCTTTTGGGGCTTCAAGCCAACATATGAGGGTCCTCCAAATTCGTAAGGCCATAACTATCAAACCGTGAGGACTTATGTGACATTCCACATACCACCATAAATGACATGGCATGTACTATTCATATAGAATAGTATTACATGCGAATATACCAAAAATCATACCATTATACATCAAACAAACTTGGGTCCATTACCCAAACCCGGGTTCTCCAACTTCACATGGCCACAACTCTCTAACCGTGAGGAGTTATGTGATGTTCCACATACCACTGGAAATGGCATGACATGTACTACCCATATAGAATATTCTTGCCTTCAAATATATTAAAACTCATACCATTATACATAAAAAAAAATTGGGTCCATTACCCAGACCTTTGTGCTACCGAAATTTCTCCAAGGGTTGACATCAATCACTAAGGGTTGAAATAAATCTACAATATCACTCTCCAATGGTTGACATCAATGACAACCAACAATCCATACCAACTGTCCATCAACCTAAGCCAATTGTATGGCAATATCCCCCTTTGGCATTGATGGAAACACCAACATTAATGGAAACACTTAGTCATGATAACATTCATGCTTATACTCCTCATCAATGTTTATATATCTTCCCCTTTGACATCAATGTCAAAGGGTATCTCCCTTTGGGGCTGCTCCCCTTGATTGAACTCTCCTTGGGCTGCTCCCCCTGTCTACATGCCTATGTTCTCTCTCTCCAAGCATTTCTATCCTGCATATGATAAATCTCTCCCCCTTTGTCATCAATGGAAAATGTATCTTTCCATCCAGGGCTACTCCCCCTAACTGAATTGTCCTTGGGGATACTCCCCCTGACTCAAATCTTCCTGAAACTAATCTCCCAACCTGGATTTTCCTATTTATGGTGCTTCCTTGTGTACATCTAATAAATATAAGATAATCATGAAAAAACATTCATTTTGTAGTAGAAATTACTCCTAGTCTCTGGCGAAGATACTTAAAGGATTCCCGTGGAAGCGGTTTTGTAAAGATGTCTGTCACTTATTTTTTTGTGCCCATATATTCAACTCTAATGTTCTCCTCCGCAACCTGTTCCTGTAGAAAGTGATATTTTATTGGAATGTGCTTCGTCTTGGAGTGCATCACCGGGTTATTTGAGATACTGATGGCACTTGTATTATCACAATAGGTTGGAATGGTCTCATCATACTCAACCTGTATATATGTCATAGTTTGTTTCATCCATCAAACCTGTGTACAACATGATGCAGCTACAATATAATCTTCTTCAGCTGTAGATAAAGATATTGATGATTGTTTCTTTCTTAGCCATGATACTAAACACTCACCCAAGTAGAACACTGCTCCACTAGTGCTTCGTCGGTCATCAATGCAACCTACCCAATCTGTATTTGTGTAGGAAATAAGTGATAGATCATTTCCTTTTGGATACCATAATCCAAACTCTTATGTTCCTTTGAGATATCTGAAAATCCTCTTCATTGCTAATACATGTGATTCCTTTGGTGCTGCTTGAAATCATGCCACCTGTCCAATTGCTTGCATTACATCTGGCCTGGATGTTGTCACATATAGTAGGCTACTAATCATTGACCTATATTGCCTCTGATTTGTAGACTTTGAATCATCATCTTTTCTCAACTTGCAACTGGTTTGCATGGGAGTGATAACTGGTTTGCAATCTTCCATTCCAAACCTCTTTAGCATTTATCTAATATACTTGTTTTGAGAAATAAAAATTCCTTGGTTTCTTTGACGTATCTGAAGACCCAGAAAGAAGGATAGTTCTCCAAGTAATGACATTTCAAATTCATTCTGCATGTCCTTTGCAAATTTCTGGCTTAACCTATCATCAATACTTCCAAAAATAATATCATCAACATAAACTTCAATTAATAAAATACTATCTTGAGTTACCTTGATGTAGAGGTTGCTGTCTACACTTCCTTTTCTAAACCATGCCCACTGTAGATATTTATCTAGTCTAGAGTATCGTGATCTTGTCCACTTTCATATATTTGTTCAAACCTGCTAAGTATTCTTACAGATCCATCTCTGTCCATACTGTCCAAGACTCTACTTGTGCAACTGTCCATAATGTTGACCCATTTATCACTATACTATCATGAAGTCTTGATTAATCTATCAAACTGTACTTCTGCTAACTTAATCATCTGGATCTGTCTTCTCAAACTATGCAAGCTGCTCGAAGTATGGTTCTTTGGTCTGTCACAACTATCACATAGACTCCCCCTGTCTAATATTCATATTACCTGGGAGTCTCTATCCAGATGGCTCAGAACAATTCCTGCTCTGATGTGTATTCATCATCATCTTCATTGGTAGATTTATAATCTCTCCGAGCTCTGACTTATTTCTTTCTGTATATGGATTCATCTTTCACTGCAATACCTGAAAGTACAATCTCTTGAAACAATTCCTTATTTAGTTGTCCTTCATTTCTTTCATTTATTTTCCAAACCTTTCTATATATGACATCCTTCTTTTTCTCTATTGATTTTTCTTCATCTCGTTTTATTGCCAATATTGCGATCTCTGGGACCTGGTCTTTGTTCACATGTTCTTCCTGTTTTTTTATCCATACTTTCTTATATCTGATATCAATGTTCTCTTTCATGGAAGTATCCTTCATGCTTCCACAATCATGAGCTGTGTTTCCATAATTATGACATTTGTAACATTCAATGTTACGTGAGGCCACATAGGCATTTCTTTCTTGAACATTTATTTTATAATCCTTGCAATCTGTAACCTTATGTCCAAAGTTAGTACAATAAAAACAATGACCATAAAAGAAATTTTCATACCTGGAAGTGAATGATCTTCTTTGTGGTGTAGTCCTTCTTAATTTCTTCCTTGACTGATCATGATCATGATTGAATCTTCTTTGTGGCTTGAACATGGATGGTCTTCTTGAAGATGTATCTTTATTAGTTTTCTTAGATTCTAGCTGACCATGATTCCTTCCTTTGAATACTTATGCATAACTCTTTCTATTGTATTCATTCTTCTTCTCTAGCAACGTAGAGTGCTTCTCTTCATTTTCTACAACTGATGTGGATGTTTCTGTCCCTTCAATGTTCTTGTTGAGCTTGACGATTTTGAATCTTAGTGTGACAACTTCTTCTTCAATATTCTCAACCTCTTCTTCTTTCTTCATTATCTGAGACTTCATGACCTCTTCTATTCTTCTTCAAGTTGGATTTTCGATGTAATTATTTCTTCTTCCAGTCTTCTCTCTTCTTGACCAAACTCTTCCTCAAGTTGGTTTAATTCATTGGTTCTTTCCTTGAGATGATCCATCAACATATTTTCTCTCTTTTCTGCTTCTTCCTTTTGTGCTGCTATGTTGGCTTTTAAACATTTCTTTTGATATTTTATAGTTTCTTCAATTCTTCTAGCCTCTTCTAGTCGAGCTCTTAAATTCATGATGACCTGTTGATCTTTTTCAGAACCTTGAACACTTTCCTTTTGCTTCATCAATTCTTTCTTGGATGACTTGTTTTCTTCTCTTTCTTTCTTTAGATATTCAATTGCACTGATCAATTTTTCTCTGTAATCAACATCTACTTCTTCATACTCTTCCTCTTTTGAATTTGTCTCACATGATGCACATCTTTCTTCTTGTCCTGTATCTGCATCTTCTTTGGCATTTTCTGAATCTGCGATGGGTGAAGAATATATGTCATGTAACTTATCCCAAAGTTCTTTAGCTAATAAACATTTACCAACCTCTTCTCTTACTGGATTAGGTAATCCTTCCCAAATTAAATCCATTTCTATTTTGTTATTCTTCTTCAATTTCTTCTTGGTTGCAGTCTTTGCCCTTTTTGAACTATCATATCCTGTAACAACTAATAGCCAAATATAATGTCCTTGTTCCTATAAAAATACTTATGTCCTTCTGCTCCACATCTCATACTTAAAACCATTATGACCATTAAACATTGGTACTCCATTCTCAAGATAATCCATGATCTCCTTCTAGTGGTTAAACTGTTTCCTGAAGGAACCTTCTTTGATACCAATTGTTTTATTACTGAGAGGGGGGGTGAATCAGTAATAGAGCAATGCAATCCTTTTTCACCATAAAATGAAAGTGTTATATCAATGTAGCATTATCATCCAATATTTGCAAAGTAAATAAACAATGAACAAATGAACAATCGCATACATACATAGTACACCAGTGTTTAACGTGGAAACTCAAAGTGGGAGAAAACCACATAATGATTTTTCTTATATGTCTTTAAAAATTACATTCATTAGAAGAACCAAATTCCTTTGTTTTCTAGTTGCAACTGGAAGGAGGCTCCAACCCCCTAGTTTCTCAGGCTACAACTTGAGGGAAGCTCCAACTCCCCAATTCTCTGGATACAACCAGAAAGAGGCTACAACCAGAAAGAGGATACAACCCTCTATGTTCTCCGGCTACAACCAGAATGTGGCTATAACCACCTGTCCTTTCCTCGTCCAACCGCCCTGGTATATAAGTAGAATGATGGAATAACTGTCACACTATCACTATGAGATATACTATTGTAAACCTGTACCAATCAACCTACACCAAACAACATGTACCAATAACCTGAACCATGCATCAACCATGCATCAACCTATACCTCAACCTGTAATCACCCTGTACCATAAACAAGTGCATCAACTATGCACCAACCTATACCAAACAACCTGTAATCAACCTGTACCATAAACAAGTGCATCAACCATGCACCAAACCTGTACGAATAATTTTTCACAACAACCTATCACAACAACCCGTCTCATCAATCTTATCAACCAAATTAGATCTACTCACCAAGACAACTCTCAAAGATGTGCATCAACCAAGTATAACACACCAACTCATAATCATCACCAAGATCAATATGTGCTTCTAATAATATACCAATACAAATATGCTACATCATCCATAAACCATGTGTCAACAATACTACTAACAAGTGCCTCCAACCATGTACCAAGTATGTACCAATCATGTATCAACTACTCATCAACTATGACTGATCAAGATGTACCAACATCATCAACTATACACCTCATGTATGTGCCAACTCATCAACTACTTGTCCCAACCATGTACCCCACATGTACCTCAACCAAAATCCCTCATCAATTTCATCATCCAAATATGATTTGTAACTTTGTAATATACCCAGTGTATATGATCACATACCTTTAAACCTTGCTTAACTTTAACAACAACAGACTAGCATTTTCATCAAACTTTACTTTAGTCTCACATGACTAGTTTTGGATTAGTTAACAACCCTAACTTGAAATAATCATAACTATGTACCTGTAATGAATAAAGATCTGAAAATAGTACACAATGTTCTTCAGTGTGTTTTATGCAATTCTTCTAGGTTTCACTACTTGGAACCTCTCAAAAAACGATTTATAGCAAAAATGACATACCTTGTTGAATCTTGACTTATTCTAGAGAGAAAACTTATAGAGCGTGCCTCGCACAAAATATTTGTTGTATGGATCTAAAAATTGTACACAAAATACTTTAGACTGTACTATAACCAACCAATTTTTTCTTACTAAATTTGGATCTGTTATGAAGAAGTTATGATGTTTTTACCCGAAACACCTATTTTGGACTAGTTTTAGGACTAGCCACAAACCCTATTTTCCACGGAGTGTAACTCCAAAAACACGACCCACAAGATGAAATTCGTACCACAACTACTTGGATATGTTTCCTCAATGGCCTCCCAATTTCATGATCTGAATCATTCTAGAAAAAAAATTATTATGAAAATGGTGAGATGACCTATAAATAATATACCTTAGAAAGCATCATCAAAAAAAATTATCCTCCCTTGAATTTTGGCCTTCTTTACTTCACCTTCCCTCTGAAATTCATCTTATATATCCTCTAGTTACCCCAGTTACCTGTAGATATTCAATATGCTCAAGTGTGATTAAAATGAGAGAGCCTTGCCTCTTATTTATACTTTCATGTAGCTTCCTCAAGGGGTTACCTTTTAACCATCTTAACCCAATTTTCTTATTTTAGGGATAACCCACTTCTAACCACTTTCCACAATTAGAAAGTTCTCCATTTACTTTATTATTTAAATAATCCTCCTTGACTTTGTCACTTCACTTTATTATTTAAATAATCCTCTTTGACTTTGTCACTTCACTTTATTATTTAAATAATCCTCTTTGACTTTGTCACTTCACTTTATTATTTAAATAATCCTTTTTGACTTTGTCACTTCACTTTATTATTTAAATAATTTCTTCTTTGCAAGCACTTTGACTTCTTTGACCTTTTCGGGCTTCAAGCCAACATATGAGGGTTCTCCAAATTCATAAGGCCATAACTCTCAAATCGTGAGGAGTTATGTGACGTTTCACATACCACCAGAAATGGCATGACATGTACTATCCATATAGAATAGTCTTACCTAGAAATATATCAAAACTCATACCATTATACATCAAACAAACTTCGGTCCATTACCCAATCCTGGGTTCTCCAACTTCACATGGCCATAACTCTCTAACCGTGAGGCATTATGTGATGTTCCACATACCACCAGAAATAGAATGACATGTACTACCCATATAGAATAGTCTTACCTTCAAATATATTAAAACCCATACAATTATACATCAAACAAACTTGGGTCCATTACCCAAA
The DNA here is from genome assembly GCA_009831015.1 of Picea engelmannii. NCBI lineage: Eukaryota > Viridiplantae > Streptophyta > Pinopsida > Pinales > Pinaceae > Picea > Picea engelmannii. Next base: position 287,898 of record ML811500.1, read on the forward strand.
CCTTTGTGCTACCGAAATTCACTACTAGAATTTCTCCAAGGGTTGACATAAATATACAATATCACTCTCCAATGGTTGACATAAATGACAACCAACAATCCATACCAACTGTCCATCAACCTAAGCCAACTGTCTGACGAGATATTCATTGATTAAGGAAAATCCAAATTGTTTGATTGTTGAAACAATTGATAGGCATGATCCAATTTGCAATTATATTGTTTCAAGTTCTATTTATGTTTAAAACTATTGTAAGGTACCAGATCTATTATAATAGACAAACAAAAATACTATAGAGAATAACATCGGAACAACACAATATATGAAACCACACCACCAAAATAATACCTTCCTTGATAGGAAACAATGTTCACTTGCCTCTTCAAGGGGGGAACCTCTAGCAGAGCAACGCTCTATTACAATAATTCTCAAGACAAAGACTTCTCATGTCCTCGAATTCTATTTATACTAAATCTATCTACCAAAAGAAGAATCTAGAGGAACATCTTCTAGAAACGAAATATTTTATTAGGTCTTCTTACATTTGACTTATTCTTCCTTATTACTAGGCCTTATTAATATTGGCCTTTATTACATGGAAAGTACATTATTCTATCTATGTGAGGTGTTAGGGAGGTTAGGTCCCTAACATGCCCCCCCCCCTTAAAAAACAACCTTGTCCTCAAGGATTGAGATGAGAAAATTGTTGCAGAATGGTAGTTATTTCCCAGGTGACATTTGTTGGAGTTGTATCTTTCCATTGCACTAAGACTTCCTTGATGCTTCTTCATCCAACTTGGGAAGATTGGTTTGAGTTTGGAACTTAGTTCCAATCACCTTCTTTAAGTAGGAGACATGAAAAATAGGATGGAGTTTAGAATGAATGGGAAAAGATAACTGATAGGCCACCTATTCCACGTGCTTAAGAACTGTATAAGGACCATAAAATTTGGGAGCTAGTTTCTGACAATGGTCATCCTTGACCGAATTCTTATTATAAGGTTGCAGTCGAAGAAACACCTGGTCTCCTTCAACAAATTGACGTTTTGATCAACCTTGATATGCTTGTTGCTTGATGCAATTATGATCCATAACCAAATTCTCTTTGAGGGTACGGAGAATAGCCTCTTGAACTGTAAGATTTTGGTCAACCACTTGGAATATTGTGTCCATGTAGTGCTTAAAAAAGAGTCACGCAAGTAGTTGTATGATAAGAAGTGTTATGCCACCATTCAACTGGGGGTAACCATTGATCCCAATGATTTTTCCTCTTAGATGCAAAACACCTGAAATATGTTTCCAAACACTTTTTGACAACTTCATTTTGACCATCAATCTGGGGATGATACGCTGTGATGAGATGCAATTGGGTTCCCTATAGCATTAACAATTCTTGCCAAAAATTGCTGGTGAAAGTGGGATCTTGGTCAATGACAATGGAATGAGGCATTCCATGAAGCTTAAAGATATGATCCATGAAAAGTTGAGCCACTGTGGAAGTAGTGAATGGGTGTTGAAGAGAGAAAAAAATGAGCATATTTGGAAAGAGAATCAACGACCACCATGATGACAAATTTATTGCCCGATTTAGGTAGGCCAACAATGAAATTCATAGAAATATCCCTCCAAATACTAGGTGGAATTGGAAGTAGTTGTAGTGTTCATGGGGATTTGATTGTTTCTCCCTTGTTGCATTGATAGACATCAGATTCTTCCAAAAAGGTGTGTAGAGATCTAACTTAATTAAATCCAAAATTAAGTACAATTAAACATATAATTCCTTTCTTTGCATAAATAATTCATTCACCATCATATAAGCATAAATATTCAGCAGAAATTCAAAATTTATCCACAGCATGAAAATAACTCAGCAAATTCATAATTAAAATACCTCCTTTTGATGCTAATTCCCACTGCTCTGGTTGTCCTTTCCCTGCTGCCTTGCCCAACCTGATGCACTGACCAAACTCTGCCCAAACCGACTAACCTCCCAGCCAACTAGGAGCAGCCTGTCCGGATCCCTAGCTCCAGGATACCAAAAGGAATCCTAGCCCCCGTGCCCAAAACCCCTAGAAACTCGGTGCCCCCCTTGCAATGGTTCACCAAAAAAAAACCCCCAAAACCAAACTCCTCCAACCAGACAATATGCCACAGAACTATATGCCACAAAAATACATGCCACCGAAAATACCGTCCTCCTCCAAAATGCTTCCTTCCCCCAAAATAATCCTCCCCCCTTTTCTTGTAGGACTCTTCCGTCATAGCCCTCCTTCACCGACTCTCCTCCCCCTCATTAATTTCCTTATCTCCTCCTTTATTACCTTATCTCCTTCTTTATTATCTTATCCCCTCCTTTATTATCTTATCCCCTCCTTTAGTATCGTATCCTTAATTTAATGCTTCATTTCCCCCCTGCCTACGTAAAGTATTTAATTAAATAAATTAAAATTATTAAGCCCCTTTAATTCATTACACAACCTTTAATGAGTCAATTGATTAATATTTAAGTAATTAATTAATATTATTAATACTAATCATTATTTAACTAAAACCATATTAGGACAATTAATTATCTAATTAATTTTACTTAATAATCCCTATGCATCTATTTAACCAGGGTTGTTACATACACCCACCCTTCAGGAAACTTCGTCCCGAAGTTAAGGTCTCTCATGGTACAAAGGAAAAGAAACATAGTTCACACATTCATAACAATTAACCGACACTATTAGTAAGTAAGTCAAGAAAACTCATACATACTAGTGTATATGTACAAGAAATGCATGTGTAGCTAGTACATACAAGTCTCATGCATGTACTAATAATCAATAACTATCACCCTTATAGTAATTTATGTATATATCCAATCCAATCGACAAGACCATTCTTTTATAAAAGACAATAAACCAATCAAATGTTTGCGAAATCCTTTAATTACTATTATCTAGTTCAACAATTTTATTTAGACAACTGTGGTTTAGTTACGTAGTTATGAATATTCATATATACACATTTTCTTTTTTTTATAAGGGAAAAACAATAAATTCCACCATAAGACAAATCTCCATACTTTCTCAACTATTTCTACTCATCCTTCCTCCCTAACTTACTTCCATCTCCATTCCTATCCTTCCTCTGCTGGACTATCTTGGAGCCTCAACTATATTGACCTAACTCCAAATAGAACCCGTAAGCGGAAGTGCCACTATCTCGACCAAGCTTCCCCAACAGGCAACGGACAATCATCAACACACGTCTTGGGGAGCGTGAGCTAACACCGTCCTCCCATGACTTCAGGTTTCAGAGGATACACGGTGGGAAATGCCTCCACCCCTCCTAATCATAACTAGGGTCCACACCCTACAATGGAATATACAATGGCACCGTGTTGCTGGGAGTTTTGTCATCGTTTATTCGGTTTTGGGCTGTCTCATCACCTGAAATCCTACACTGGTCCAAATATCATAGCAATGCATCCAAACCAATATAATTTCACATACAAATATTCATATCATAATGTTTCTCGGTTAGTGGCCATGACATCCACTTTCATCATCATTATCCCTTAGATATTTCATAGCCCATAACCTACAGATTAGTCTGTAACACAACCTCATACATTTCTATGCATTATCATCATGTAATTGCATGCAATCATCATTTCAATTCGGTATTCGTGTACCAACAACTTAACATCAAAGTTTTCAAGTTAGAAATAGATCTCATGATATCCCATAATTCAATTTCGACACCCATTCATAAAATTATCATTTATCAAATAGATTGCATCATATCCAACACCATTCTACTAGCATTTAAACCTTCATAGGATTCACATTCACACAATATGTCACATCATATCCATCATCATCAATAACACTTAAACATTCATAAATTTACATTCACATAGTATATCGCACTATATCCATCATCATCAATAACATTTAAACATTCATAAAATTTACATTCTCACAATATATCGCATCATAACCATCATTATTCAAATACATATAACATTCATAAAGGTTCATACAACTTAAAAGTTTAAGTGTATCATTTAATAGTTTCTCTGTGAGTAGAAAATAAAAGTGCAGGCCTCAGGTAATGCTGACTGTCTAAGTCAAAAGTTGGTGTTACATACACCCAACCTTCGAGAAACATATCCTCGAGGTGGTCAAAAAAAGTGAGGGATAGTCTCGTCGTAGTGTCTCGGCATCCTCCCAAGTAGCAAATCCTGGACTATACTTGTCCTACTGGACCTTAACTTGGTCTACCAGACGGTTCCTGAGATGTCGAACTCTACAGTCCAATATGCGTAATGGTTCTACCGTGAGGGTTCCCACGTCCAATACCTGCAATTCCTTCCAATTTAGTTTATGTGATTCATCAACAACATAATGACGTAAAATAGATACATGAAAAACATTATGAGTTTTATGCAAGTGGGGTGGCAGTACAAGACTATAGGCAACAGGTCCAATTTTCTCTTGGAGTCTGAACGGTCCTATAAATCGAGGTGACAACTTTGTCCCCTTCCCGAACCGTATGGTACTCTTATTAGGCCTGATACGAATGAAAACTTGGTCTCCCACTTCATAACTTCGGTCGGTCCTGTGTGCATCCGCATAAATTTTCTGCCTATCCTATGCTTCCTTTAGTCTCTGCCTAATCTGAATCACCTGTTCCTCCATCTCTTGAATCAATTCTGGCCCAATTGTTACTCAGTATTCTATTCTATCCCAACTCAATGGCGTTCTACATGGCCTTGCATACAGAGCTTCGTAGGGTGGCATTCCGATGGAGCTATGAAAACTGTTATTGTAGGCAAACTCTACCAAAGGTAGGTACTTCTCCCACTGGGTTTGATTATCCATGACATACATCCTGAGCATGTCTTCCATGACTTGATTTAATATCTCGGTTTACCCATCTGTTTCAGGATGATAAGCTGTGCTTAAGTTCAACTGAGTCCCCAATGCTGACTGCAAACTTGTCGAAAACCTAGAAGTGAATATGGAGTCCCTATCTTCAATGATATTCTTAGGTATCCCATGAAAACGGATAACCTCATTTACAAACACACGTGCCACATTAGTGACATTGTAAGTGTCTCTAACCGGAATAAAATGAGCACTCTTGGTTAACTTATCCACTATCACAAGAATGGCATTGTGTCTATGAGATGTGAGCGACAACCCCATAACAAAATCCAAAGAAATGACTTCCCACTTGGACATAGGAATATCATGTGGTTGTAGGAGGCCTGCCAGGTGATGGTGGTCAACTTTCACTTGTTGACACTCTAGGCACTTGGCGACGAAATGGACTACATCATGCTTCATGCCCAGCCAGAAGAAAATCTTCCTCATGTCTGCATACATCTTCTTCACACCCGGATGCGCACAATAAAGTGCTCTATGGGCTTCCTTCAGTATGATGCTTCGAATATCTCCATCTTCAGGGATGTACATCCTTCCCCGATATCTCAATCGTCCGTCTACTTCCAAACTATATCCTTCATACTTTGGGTCTAACTACCTCCCACTCTGGAGGTTTGAAGTAACCTTTAAATACCAACTGTCTTCTTGGAGTTTCGTCAACACATGTTCTCTCAAATTGACTTTTAAGGGTATCAAGGAGAAGACACGTGGTCTCCTGCTCAAGGCATCTGCGACCACATTTTCCTTTCCTTTGATGTATGAAATACCAAAATCGTACTCACTCATAAACTCACTCCATCGCCTTTGCCTGACATTCAGATCCCTTTGAGTGAAGATATGTTTTAAACTTTGATGCTCTATTTTGAGCTCAAAGTTTCGCCCCACAAGATAGTGCCTCCAAAGTTTCAGAGCTAGCATTACAACTGCCAACTCTAAATCATGAGTCGCGTGCTCTTTGTGTTTCTTCAACTTCCTTGATGCATAAGCTATCACTCCTCCATCCTGCATCAGCACGCCCCCCAACCCTTGCTTTGAGGCATCCGTGCAGACTGTGAAGTCCTTTTCCATATTTGACACTCGTAGAATTCGCGCACTAGTTAGTGACCTCTTAAGCTCGATGAATTCACTTTCACATTCCTCTGTACATTCATACCTGACCCCCTTGCGCTGCAAAGTGGTGATGGGTTTCTCTATTTTTGAGAATCCTTCCACAAATCTCCGATAATAACTGGCTAGCCCCATGAAGCTTCTCACCTCATGGGCATTTTTCGTCACTGGCCACTCCATAATGGCCTTTACCTTTTCTGGGTCCACAGAGATTCCTTCGTCGGAAACGATATGACCTAAATAATGAATTTCCTTCTGGAAGAAGGAACACTTTGACAACTTCCCATACAATTTGTTCTCCCTAATGCAGGAAAACACTACTCGTAAGTGTTCCTCATGTTCTCTTTCATTCTTGGAATAGATGAGGATGTCATCTAGAAAGACTTGTACAAAATGGTCTAAGTACTTCTGGAATACACCGTTCATGAGGCTCATGAATACTACTGGCGCATTGGTCAATCCAAAAGGTACTACGACTAACTCGTAATGTCCAAACCGAGTTCGAAAGATAGTTTTTGGGATATCGCCTTCCTTAATCCTTAACTGATGATACCCTGATCACAAATCGATCTTTGAGAATACCGCTGCTCCTTTCATCTGATCGAAGAGGTCATCTATTCACGACATTGGGTACCTATTTTTCACTGTAGCACAATTCAATTCCCTGTAATCTATACACAGTTGTAAGGATCCATCCTTCTTCTTTACAAAAATTACTGGTGCACCCCAAGGTGAGACACTGGGCCTTATTAGCCCTAAGTCCAGTAACTCTTTTAACTGCATTTGCAATTCAAAAAGTTCTGGTACTGTCATCCGATACAGAGTCTTGGAAATTGGTTCTGCACCAGGTTTTAGCTCAATAGTAAAATCAAGCCCCCTCTTAGGAGGTAACCCTGGTAACTTGTTTAGAAAAACATCCTTAAATTCTGACAATACCGGGTACTGATCTAATTAGGGTCTCTTCCTTTCATTCACTGCTTCCACTACATATAGTCGACACCCTTGCCTCAAGCATCATTTAAACTTCATAGTTGAGATAAAGCGTAATGACACATTTCTCCGTACACCCTGGATCTCTACTGGCCTTCCTTCATCGTCAACACAAAGCACCCTTTTTGCGAAACAATCTACCAAATCTCGATGAGTTGCTAACCAATCCATTCCAATGATTAGGTCGTATGCCCCGAGAGCAGTGACGTATACCTTCAACTTGGTAGTACACACTCCTAGATATACTATACAATTATCAACACTAGGTTCTACCGCCTGTTTTCCCCCCGAAGCCATCTCGACTTGTTTAAATTCATCGTGCTCGTAGGCTGCCAACGCACTCTTTCCTAATGCAGATGGTGAAATGAAACTATCTGTCACACCAGAATCAAATAAAATCTTAACATTGATATGATTTAGCGTACCTAATGACTCCACCACCGTGGAATGATGTTCGGCCTGACGATTATTAACAACTGCGTAAATCTGATGGCTGTTACTTGCTCTTCCCATCGGTGCCTTTCCTTCTCTATGCACGAACCCTGATTGTAACTCTGGGCAGTCGCGTTGGTAATGGGGTCCTCCGCACCCCCAACAGGTAACACAAGATTGAACCTACGCACTGTTATGTGAATGTCTCTGAAATGAGTTCCTTCTCCTACTATCTATTCCCTGAGATGGTCGTGGACCTGTTTGCATCGTAGGTGAAGAACGAGATGCTGCACTCACTGCCATTGAAATCCCTACAGTTACTATCCTTGGTGCGAATTTGTTACCATATGGAGCTGGCCTTGAGCCCCCTCCCCCGGGAAATGTCCTAGGAGCCTTCCCCATGAATCTAGGACGATGCGGAAAGGTCGGTCTTGTACCTCCAGTTAAGTTCATGTGTTCCTCCGCATAACACACATTTTCCACAGCTTCCATTACCAAAGACGGTTTCCACATCCGCACCATAGCTCTTATCTTAGGGTTCAATCCATAGACAAAGTGCTCTGCCTGTCGTTGGTCATTATCCATATACGAAACATATTTGACCAATTCCATAAATTTGATCTCATATTCTTCTACATTTTTGTTTCCCTGTACTAAGGCATGAAACGCCCCTACCTGTTGTTCCTCATAGTAAGCTGTCAGATATTTCCTTCAGAACCTCTCCTTGAAAAGTTCCCAAGATACTGTGTCTAGGGTAAGATGCAGTTGTCTTTCTAGGTTGCCCCACCAGTTCAAGGCACTGTCTCTTAACTGAAAAATTTCTATTTTTTCCTTTGAGGTGGATGCATAGTCCCTTAAGGCAAAACACCTTGTCATGCCTTCCAACCATGCTTCTACGCATTCACTGGTGCGACCCCCGACAAACTCCAAAAGTTTGATATTTTGTAGTTCTCGAATGATGTCTTCGAGTGGATGTCCTCCCCCTAAATCCCTTGACGCTTCTAGATTACCCGTTCTAGATGGTGGGGGTTCCACTTCGGTCCCTGCTGGTTGTTGCCCCTTTAAAGTCTCATTTATGGCCTCCAACGAGCATAGTATGAGATCTAGTTCAAGCGATGGTGGCAGCGGCGCTGGCGGTGTCGATGGTGCCTGCGACGATGCTCCTATGCCTCGACTCCCTTGAGTCCTAACCATCCGGTATGATTTAACCTACATCAACCAAAGTTGTCAGGGTGAGTTCAAGGATGTTTCTCATTGCGCAACTTAATTAGAAAACAGGGTTAGGCGTAAGTTTCTTTTACTTGTCTGTAAACAGATGTTACTCTCTTTAGGGGATTGGCTAGGTTAGGGATAAAGCGTCTAAGCTTTATTTCTTCACCTAAGAAAACTATTGACTCCCTTGCCCGGTAGCTACGCTAGCCTTGCGCCATACTCGCCAATTCCTCTAGATTACTTTCCTAGTGTGTATGCCACCTCCTTCCCGCTTGTCCTAGTCTAAGTCCTTTAAAATTTTCTCTTACAAATAATTATCCTTCGATGCTTGACTCATGGGCTCTCCTTGGCGCGTTGTACATATGCATTGAATTGTGTGTCTCGGTGGTTGCAGGTGCGAGTCTTGAGGATTGTAGAGTGGTTTTCGAGCATTGGAGCTTAGTGCTTGTGCGCTGTGGTTATGTATTGTTCTGGACTTGTGGTCGTATGATGTAGTGAGGCTGAGGCAATGCATTGAAGCTTAGTGTTTGGATTTGACTGGTGGAATGGAATGGAAGGGCTCGGATATTGTCTCCTTGAGTTGTGTGTAAGGTCTCGTGAGCTTGACGCTTGGATAATCAAAGATTATTCTTCAGGGTAGTACCTTGCTACTATTGGTAATTAAATTATTTATATGTGAATTTATTTTGTAAACGTGATATGTGTGGCGCATTGGTGTTTGGTCATTTCTTAAGGCACCTCGCTTGGTGGGTGGTCTTGGTTTCAAAACCCATGGACCCTCTAACATTTTAATTAACTTTAATGTAGTTTAACTTTACACTAAATACACAATTAATTTAATTAATTTTTTTTTTAAAGATAATTAATTACACTAATAATTTTAAAGTTACTTAGTTATCTTTAAAAATTATTTTTATACTAAATTAACCTAAATTAACATTAAATTAATTTAAACTAAATTAACCTAAATTATTTTTACACTAAAATAAAATTTTTTAAATGAACACACAATTTTTTTTTTAATAAATAAGAGAAGAAAATCAAAATAATTTAAAAACAAGTGCGGGAATGCATGGATTCCATGTGCTCACCTTTCTTCCTCCAACGCCCTCCTATCTAAACCCTAACCCTAATCTTCTCCTTTTTATCACTTCAAACCCCACTCTTCTCCTCTTTTCATTTCGTTTTTTTTTTTGAAGCGGTCCGGGTGAAGGGTGAGGCCGATGGCCATAGCCATCTCCCTACCAGGTCGACCCTGGTAACTTGTGTTCCAGGAATGGAGGGTGCATCTAGCATAGTGGTGCGTTCCCTCATTCCTCGATGGCTTATCTCTGTTGAGCTGTTTGATTGCTGCTACTCTACCGTCGCCTAAAATGCCTTTATAAACTAACCCAAATCCTCCATGGCCGATTATGTTGGCCATACTAAAACTATTAGTTGAAAATTGTAGTCGTTTGTATGTGAAACCCTGTGCATCTGTCTGATGCACATGTATGGCAGACATAACGTATT
>ML811500.1:298206-318712 GCA_009831015.1 Picea engelmannii
TGCTTGATCGCTTGGCTTTGGTGACTTTGTTGCTAACCCGTGATTTTATGTGCAGGTGCTGGCTCGGGTACTAGTAGCTTGGAACTTACGGCTTGGCTAGTGTGTTGGGCGCGGGTGTGCTGGGCATGTAGAGAACTATACTTTGCACCCGTGGGCTCCTCCTCCATGCGTATTTGTGCTTGGGCGCTATGTTTGGTGTGCTGTGTTTTTTTTCTTTGTTAGTTTATTAATAAAAGAAAAAAATGTTTTTCTGTTTGTGCAGGGGCAGATCCTCGGCCGTGGCTGGCGCTGAGTTTGGGCTGTATGTTAAATGGACACGTGGTGCAAGAAACAGGCCCGTGGGATCCTTCGTGGCTTTGCCTCGGTCTTGAATTTGATTTGCATGTGGCCATGTGGTGCTAACCTGTGTATTGCACGGGACTTGATCCCCTCCTCCTTGGTGGCTTGGCGCTTGGACATGTGTTAACCCGTGCTGTTTTGTGGCTGGTGCTTGACATTGTGGATGCGTAGTGCACGATCATTTTCTCCTTTTGTGGTCAAAGGAATTCCTTATATCTTTAATTTTTTTATATTTGGCACCATCAAACCCTAGCGAAACATAACCCAAAGACTGCTCTCTGGCCTGGAGGATCGAGATCTGGTTGATCTGGTTTAGTGGCCATGGCCTACGTAGCAGAATACCCATCTTACTTCATCGAGGGCCATCCCAGAAGGCACCTGAAATTAACAGCTTCGTGGGACACACACCATTATCAAGATCAGACAAAATACTCAACAAAATTGGGGAAGGAACTTTTGGCCAGGTTTTGGAATGTTGGGACTGAGAGACTAGAGAGTTTGTGGCTGTCAAAATTGTTCATGGTTTACAGAGATATCATGAAGCTCTTCCATTACTTTTTCTTTAATTTGTTTTAAGGTATTTGAAGTGATAATTTATTCATTATGTTTTTCATTTTGTTTAGTTCAGTAGGGTTTTGTTGGCTGTGTGACTATTTTAGATCAGATTTAAATTTTGACGATCTCTGGAACTTTACTGCCAAATGCAGTGCACAGGCATTCAACCCGACGACTTTACGTTTCCTTGCATTCTCAAGGCCTGTTCTTGGCTCAATATTTTTATAATTATATATATATATATATATATATATATATATATATTTATAGTTTAAATAAATGTCTTTTATATATGCCTATTTATATACAATCATCTATACCTCTATTTAGAAGTTCAAGGGCAGAGCATAATTATTATCCTATGCCTATTTATATGCCTATAATGTCATCTATGCCTATTTATATGCCTTTTTCTTTAATTAATGGGAGGAGGAAGCATTATGTATAAAGATATATATAGATCTGCATATAATAGATATTAGTGGGTTTGTCTTGCAAGAGCTGGAGCTGGAGCAAGAGCTTGGCCCTTAGGCCCATATTTCAAACTAAGGCTCTGATACCATGTGTAGAGACCTAACTTAATTAAATCCAAAATTAAGTACAATTAAACATATAATTCTTTTCTCTCCATAAATTATTCATTCACCATCATATAAGCATAAATATTCAGCAGAAATTCAAAATTTATCCATAACATGAAAATAACTTAGCAAATTCATAATTAAAATATCTCCTTCTGATGCTAATTCCCGCTGCTCTGGTTGTCCTTTCCCTGCTGCCTTGCCCAGCCTGATGCACTGACCAAACTCTGCCCAAACCGACTAACTTCCCAGCCAGCTAGGAGCAGCCTGTCTGGCTCCCTAGCTCCAGGATACCGAAAGGAATCCTGGTCCCCATGCCCAAACCCCCCAGCAACCCGGTGCCCCCCTGCAATGGTTCACCAAAAAAAAACCCCCAAAACCAAACTCCTCCAACTAGACAATATGCCACAGAACTATATTCCACAGAAATACATGCCACCGAAAATACCGTCCTCCTCTTAAATGCTTCCTTCCCCCAAAATAATCCTCCCCCCCTTTTCCCGTAGGACTCTTCTGTCATATCCCCCCTTTACCGACTCTCCTCCTCCTCATTAATTTCCTTATCTCCTCCTTTATTACCTTATCCACTTCTTTATTATCTTATCCCCTCCTTTATTATATTATCCCCTCCTTTAGTATCTTATCCTTAATTTAATGATTCATTTCCTCCCTGCCTATGTAAAGTATTTACTTAAATAAGTTAAAATTATTAAGCCTCTTTAATTCATTACACAACCTTTAATGAGTCAATTGATTAATAATTAAGTAATTAATTAATATTATTAATTCTAATCATTATTTAACTAAAACCATATTAGGACAATTAATTATCTAATTAATTTTACTTAATAATCCCTATGCATCTATTTAACTAGGGTTGCTACAAGGTGTGGACGTCCTGATTCATACCATCCTAGAAAAAAAGAACAATTGGCCCTGTCATAGGTTTTGGTAAACCTGGAATGCCCAGCTGTGGGTGTAGCATGAAACTTGGAAAGCACCATGGATTTAAGTTGCTATTGTTTTCTTAAATACAGATGACCTTTGTAAATAATCTCTTCACTGTGCCAAGAGTACTCTGTACAAACTGGATATTTTTCTTGCAATTGTTGGATCAGACGAAACAGTTTGGGATCTTGCAGCTATTCCTTGTGAACAACTTGGAGCCAATATGGTAAAATGAACGATAGATAAAAGAGGGACCCTTCATCTTCATATTTCCTTGAAAGAGCATTTGCAACCACATTGTATTTTCCTTTCTTGTCAATGATCTCATAATCATATCCAAATAGCTTGGTCACCCATTTTTGTTGCTCCGGGGATGAAATTCGTTACTCAAGAAAATACTTGAGGCTCTGATGATCTATCTTAATTTGGAAGTGTTGCCCCAATAGATAAGGCTGCCAGAGATCCATGGTGAATGGCCATAATTTTATTTTCATAGATTGATTGGCCCAAATGACACTCCAAAAATTGTTTTCTAGTGAAGACCAAAGGTTGACCATCTTGCATAAGGATGACGCGAATTCCTTTCCATGAAGCATCACATTCCATGACAAAGGTCTTTCTGAAGTCAGGAAGGGCCAGGACAAGAGTAGTGCACATAGCCTATTTCAAGGATTGGAAGGAGTGATCAGTTATTGGATTCCAAATGAAAGCATTATTTTTAAGGAGAGCAGTAAGAGGCATCACAATTTTTCCATAATTCTTAAGAAATTGGCGATAATAGCTTGTTAAACCGAGAAACCCATGCAATCTCTTGAGATTATTGGGATGAGGACAATACTTCATAGCTTTAATTTTCTTAGGATCCACCCTCACACCATCCTTTCCAACAATATGAACCAATTACTCCTCTTCCGAGGCACCAAAAGCATGCCTCAATATGAATTGTATTGATCATTTTATAATAATAATAAATATGCTTCAAAGTTTTCTCCAAACTTATATTTTACCCAAGAAGAAAATAGACCTTACCAAAGAGTGTAGTGAATGCAATATAGGGAATCAAATTATCTTCCAACTATATAATTTGTGTCTATGGAATTTTGATATCACTATGAAATTCAATTTTTTTTTAACAATGTTATGTTACTTTTCATGCAAAATATAATGCATATATTTTTGTTAATGTAGGTGTTGAGTATCTAAATGATGAAATTTTAGTAAAATAATTAGTTAAATTTTAGAGAACACTTTGTTCTTATGCATGGCTATTTTTTGAATTTTTCTTTTTAATATTTTTGTTTTTTAATTATGAAATTCATCATATGCTTAAAATTAAGAGGTCGTGCAAGTTTTGAGTACTTTAACATAACGAAACAAGTTTTATTATAACTTTTTAAAGAATATATAAAGCCATAAAAAGTTATAAAAAGATGTATGTATTTTATAATTTTGATATATATCAAGGTAAAAATAAATAAAAAATAAAAATATTATTTTAAAAAACATTTCATATATTTGAAATCTACATAGTTCTATCTATATGTGTAAATGTAGTTTCATCAAAGATAGATTTTTATAGCCTATTCAAAACAATATGAAAATTTGAGATATTAAGAGGCTTTTGGAGTGGAGGTTTTGTTGTTGCTACAGTCTCAACCACAAACATTGTCATACCGAACCTAAATCTGAAGCAACCAATTCAAGAAACATGTGGGTGAAAAGAAAAGCGTTGAAAAATGAATTTCAAATATTGTGCACATGATATAGATAACCCACACATACTTTAGAAGCATGCACACACTTTAGAAACGTGCATGCACTAATAACATGTCTCTGCCCCAAAACACGAGTACATTATTTTTAAGATAAAAATAAAATATTTTAATAATTTTGCCATAACGTTTTACCCTAAGATCATTTTTTGGAGTTCTTTAGCTCGTTGGATAGGTATTGAAGTGATATGCAATGTTTATGTCATGATAATTTTATGTTTCTACATAAATAATTACTTACTTTCAAAACAATAGAAAGTGAATGTCTAGGACATGATTGATACCTCAAACCACCATGTAGTCCCTCTAATGAGGATATTTGGCCTCCAATGGTAATATGGGTTCTCTTAGGAGGTTTTGCACATGAAGGGCGCATTTCATGGACATGACCATTGTAAGGGGAGGGAAACATGGGAATTAGGCTCTAAATAAATCTTTTAGGGCTCATAGACCATGAACAAGCCTTTGAGCCACCACACAAGCCCTCTAAAGGGAATATTTAGCCTCCAAGTGGAGTATGGATACCCCTATAATGCCTTGGATAGTAGGGATGGGTCTCAATATATTTCCAATGGGTGTGGAAGAAAAAGGCCCTTAGGCCCTAGATGAATCTTCTAGATACCAAGGGCCATGAACAAGGCCACACACTAGAAAGCATGCCCTATATAAAGATCATTGTCCTTAGAGTTGGATATAGGTGCCAATGTGAAATATTTCACACTAGGGATGGATATTGAACTAAGTTTCATGACAAATTAACACAATTATCCCCTAAATTAATATACTTGAGCTAATGGGCCATGATCAAGGTCTAGAACCACCTCATAGGCCCATTAACGAGAATATTTGGCATACAAGTGGAATATGGATGCAATCAATAGGTTTTGTATTGTAGGGATGAGTCTCAAGACCTTGAGGATAGTAAAGGGAGAAAAATAAGGTCATTACACCATAAATGGTCCTCTAGGGATCATTGGCCATGATCATGACCTCAAACCACAAAACAAACTCTTTAGAGGTGATCTTTGGCCTCCAAGTGGAATATGGATACCGCTATGAGGCCTTGCATGCGAGGGATGTGTCTTGAGGCATTGGCCATGTTCAAGAGAAGAAAATAAATTCCTTTGGCCCTAGATGAATCCTTTAGGATCAAGGGCCATAAACAATGTTAGAAACCACATAACATGTCCTATATAGTAGATAATTTTCTTTTCAGTCAGATATGGGTACCATTATGAAATTTTGTTCATCATGAATGGGTCTCAACTCCTTAAGCATGGTTAGGGGAGAAATTCATGGAATTACACCTTGAATGAATATTCTTGGGATAATGTGAAGTGACAAAGGCTTTGCACTATGATGTGGGACCTATAAAAGGGATACTTTTCATATGAGTGGGATATGGGTGTCACTAGGAGTTTTCAAACAATAAGAATGGGTCTTAGGGCCTTGACCATGATTTGGGGAGGAAAATAAGGTCCTTAGTTCTTAGGGAGTTGATCATGATTATGGGAGGAAAATAAGGTCCTTAATCCCTAAATGAATCTTATAGCTCTTATGGGACATGGAAGGTTCCTCAAATTGCTACAAAAATGCTCGATAAATTACATTTATCCTTGAGTGGGATATGGGAACCATTAGGAGGGTTTGTACACAAGATGTGGCTCTCAGGGATTTGGCCCAAAATGAAGCATATATGGCCATGGTCCCTGAACTAGGCTTCAAACCACTACACAAACCTATATCATTAGACTCTTGGTGGGATATGTGCATCATTAAGAGATTTTGCTTACTAGACATGGGTCTTAGAGAATTAACCATCGGTGATGAAGGAAAACAAGGGTTGCAGGATCTAAATTAATCTTGTAGGGATTACAATCTATTAATGGCACCTTGAACCACCTCACCAACCCCCTATCTAGAATCTTTGATCTCCAAAAGAAATGTGAGCAATATTAGAAAGTTTTACACACAATGGATGGGTCATGGGATAAAATAAATGGTCTTAGGCCCTAAATGAATCTTTTAAGGATCACAACCCATGAAAAAGTTGTTGAACCACTATAGAGGTCCTTTAGAGGGGATTTTTGCCTCTAATTTGGATATGGGTGCCATTGGTAGGTTTTGTGCACCAAGGATGCATCTTAGGGTCTTGACCATGGTAATGGGGGGTAATAAAAGGGCCTCGATTCCTACATAAATATTTTAAGGATATGTTCAATGAAGGTGGCTTCAAAGCACTGCATAGGCCCTCTAAAAAGGGATCTTTGACCTCTAACTGGGATATGGGTGCCTATAGGAGATTTTTCATATTAGGGTTGGATCTTGGGATCATGACTGTGGTCGAGTGAGGAATAAAATTGCCATACAACCTAAATGAAGCTTCTAGGGATCATTGGAAAAAGGACGACTTAAACTACTACACATTCCATTAAGAATGGATCCTTAGACGCCAAGTGGGATACATATACCATTAGGATATTTTTTTCACTGGAATGGATCTTGGGGCCTTGACCATGGTCATATGCAAACCAATATGATGGTTTATAAACTAGATGGTTCTCTATAGATAGTATGTGGTCTAAGGATGAAAACAATGTCTTAGGTACTAAAATATGCTTTATGGTTCATGGACCATTCACAGGGTTTATAACCACCACACAATCCCTATAAATGAAATGTTTACCCTAAAAGTATAATATGAATGTCATTAATAGGTTTGAAACAATAGGTATTAGTGTTAGGGCCCTGACCATGGTCCAAGGTGAACCACTAGGGATTAAAATATAATTTTAGGGCTCATGGTCATATGTCCCACTTCTAGATTTCACACTATGATTCCAAGTGATGACAATGTTGTTAACATCCAAGCCACCTAGACAATTATGAATGTCTTGTTTCCAGGAATCCCATATATATATTAAGAGATTAAGACATTAGTCTTTTACTATCAAAGCCTCCTATCTTGGTAGAGTTTAATCCTTTAATCATTATATTTATTCATCTATGATGAAAACATTACATTGTTGTCACTAAGTTGTTAGTGCATGAAGTTGTCCTTGGACACTGGTTAGGGCCCTAATACTATTCCTTAACATGTCAAAACTTGTGATGGTGTCCATATTATATGTGTGAGATAAACATACCCTACTACATATGGGCAGATTATTCCATGAAAATTTTCCACGTTTTCATTAGTTTCATCTTTTTTTTTAAACAGGGCGGGATTTTTGTCGATATTGCCACGCAAGTTCGGCTCAATATCCACGAATAGGTGATGTTAACTTGGTCAGTATTTTCGTGGCAATAGCAATGAACTTTCGTGGCAATAATGACGAAAATTTTGCCTATCTCATTGTTCAGTGTTAACGACTAGTTGACTATTTGATCTATATATACCTCACTTTAGGAGACTTTGCGACACAATTGCTATAGTTGCGACACTGTTCTTGGCTTTTGTTTGAGCTGTTTATTTTTTTCGTCACCCACCTGTTGAACAAATCCAATTCTCGATCTACATAGCTTGGATTTTGAACTTGCAAGGTTAGTATGCCTTTTTTTATTTATATACTCATTTAATTTGCAAATTTTTGTTCAAATGTCCAAATTTCATGTAGCTTGTTTTTTCCTTGATAATATATTATATGTGTAGTACCATATTTCATGTCTTTGGTTTTTGGATCTAGTTAGTATATTCTATGGAAAAGGGTATGTGGATTCCATAATATTATAGGTTTATGGAATCCACATACCCTTTTCCCTTCAATTATAGCTATAATGTCTCTCTCTTTTCATTGATAAAGGTATGGAATTGCTCTTGAAACTCAACCTTGATCGGTGAAATGATAGTAATTGATTGTCATTTTCTTCTCTCTTTTATTTTGAAGAACTAACAAAAAAACACCAACAAAGCTTGATTGAAGCTTTCATACCACTTGTTACATCCCTAGTACCGAAATTGGACCACACTTGCATAAATTGAAAATAATATAACAATGACAATAATGATTGGGATACTTACACACCTAATGGTTGGTTGGCACTTACTAATTCAATTAAATGAAGGAAGAAATCTCCATGAATAAAATCTTGAAGTTGATTGTTATATTGATAAATGATAAGTTATGGTATATATAAGATAGGGAGGAAACTCATGTTTATAACAATAAGATACATAAACACTAACCCTAAACTTATGTTAGGTATATATGTTGTTATTATATAAATAAAACATTTGTACACATATGAACTTAGTATAAAGATGTTATCTATGTCGTGATTAGGCACATAACAATCACTTTTAACTGACCACCTTCAACCATCTTAGCTTATGGTTAGCCACCTTTAACTTTCTTGGCTTATGACTAAGCGCCTTTAAGAAATGAACTTATGATTATATACCATAGTCTTCCAATATAAATAAAGTATATTTGTTTCAACTTTTTCAATACAATCCACATACCCTTTTCTTATATGTGATGTTGTTTCTCTCAATTTTTTATAATCACACACAATTCTATATTTAGTGATTAAATTTAGTTTGTAGTTGATGTAACTTGTTTATACACTATTAATAAGGATCAATATCTAAAACATAAAACATTCATGACAAAATGTATGATAGCATGATGAAATATACTAGTCAGACAATGAAAAATGAGAACATGCGAAAGTGTCTTAGAAAATAAAAATATGACCACTGTAAGTAGCATAAAATTGTGACCATTGTATGTAGATGCAAATCAACACGTCCTAATTTAAACCAACCCAACCCAATTGTGGATGACAAGTGGTTGAGACTCTTTTTTTAGTGGTGAATTTCAAAGATTGACATTTTGTCTACAAAACAACTTAGAGGCTAGTTTATGGTGTCGAGTGATTCAAGTTTGAGAAATTTTGACCACTTTCGTTAAATGGTGTGTAATTATTTTCCATGGATATTCAGTACACACTACTCTATAGTACAAATTGAAGCATAGCTACCCTAATAGTTAATCGATAATAAAAAAGGGAGCATGTCAAAATGTCTTAGAAGAAATAATTGTGAGGATTGTATGTCACTGTAAATAAACATATCATAATCAAAAGGAGTAGTTAAAATAAAAAAATTTGACAACTTACTGTTTGGTATTGTGTAGGTAAGACAATTACTTGTTAGGACAAGGATTTGTGACTATGAACAAAAATGACATGAATCTTGCTTGGTTAAGAGCGACATTAAAAACGAGGGGAAATGTGATGCAGGAGCATCACCAACACGTCAAGCGAGCCAGTGCGGAAGCGGAAGACAGCTGGACAAGCCAGCACAAATTTTGAAGAATCACCTTGGAAGTTGTTGCACATATCTTAAATAAGCATTAAGATGAAGGCACACTTGTATAATGTAATGGACCTTGAGCGGATTTCTCTCGTCCTTAGTAGATAGACGACATTTAAGATAGTTAACACAATTAGATAGAAATTTAATTCTAGACTAGACAGTTTCTAGAGCGCAAGAGGGAAACAAGATATAGACACCCTCATTGTGCATTGTAACATTATCAAGGAAGGAAGAGCAAGAGTATGCAGAGAGTCATGTGAAGAACACCCATGTACAAATATTTGAATTAATAGAAATAACTGATTCAAATTCATGGTTTTGTGTCTGTTCTCTGTGTATGATGTTGATATGCTCATGAATGTTTGCTTCCTGTTATACATTTGATTTTATATGCTGTGTATATGATTTCATGTTTGAATTGAAGTCTGAGAGGAAGAAGGAATGAGTTTCAATTGTTCCTCTATTTGAGCCAGAGAATTCCTGCAAGGAGCGTAGTTGAAGTGTCTGCAAGGAGTGCGTTGACAGAGGGTTCAGATATAGATAAATTTTGTTCTCATTCATCCCAAAGGTGCAGTTGGGCATAGGAGCCATGCAAGGAGTGCACAGGCCGAGTCAAGTTCAGGGTTGCGAACCTGAGAAAAGCATTAAGAAACTGTTGCTGCAGGCGTGCGCAGAGTCGAAGACTTCAACACTTAGTCGAGGTTGAAGATTTTCCACAAGGAGTGCGTGCAAAGGGTGTTCTGAGGAAACTTAAAGTCGAGAGAAAAGCTCAAGAAGGATAAGGTCCTCGAATTTATTGAAGGACTGCGCAGAGGAGCTGTGCGTGAAGTGTTTAAACAAGTGTCGCAAGTTTGCATGCAGGTGGACGAGTTCCATGGAGGGAACACTTAGTCATTTCATAGGTTTCATCAGGAAGAGCGGACGGATGGAATTCTCCTTGGAGAATTCACGATAATCCGTGGCCCGTTGGATCTTGCAGAGGTGAAAGGGAGATACAATAGAGTATCCTCAAAAGGCTAAAATCTCAGGAGGGATAGAGACGTTGATTTGGACCACGAGGATCATTGGACCTACATGTATATCATGGATCCGGGTTTCGTGGATCGAAACTCCAAATTCTTGCAATGGAAATCTCGATATTGCGATACGCGATATTCCGATGGGTGCGTAAATAGTGTGGGCACAACTGAGTGGGCGAGTGGAGGACAGGTGGTGCAAGCTATCGAGGTTTCGCGGTGAGAAGTCCCGAACATTGGACATCAGGATTCGCGATCCCGCGAAGTCCGAAATCCCGACAAGGTGACGGGACCGTTGAAAATTCAAAACTGTGAACTCATAGGAGTTTCGGCATATCGAGACTCGGGAGTCGGAGAACCGAGTTGCTCAACACCACGAGTGCCGAGATCCTGATAGAGAAACTTCCGACAGGGTAAAAGGAAAGGGTTAATGTTGACTGAGGTATCGGGTCTTGGGGATTCGAGAGTGCAACGCTCGACCTTTGGACTCGCGAAGCCGCAAGTTTCGATTCCCCGATAAGTAAAGGAAGGGGGATTGCACGAAGAGATCTGTGGGTGTAGATTTCTAGATAGGGAAATAGAAGGACCGGTTAGTGTTCTTCGGGCCATGGAAGAGGAAGATCCTGTGAGCGGACGTGCCTGCGGGTGCAACTGCATCAATTTTTGGTATCAGAGCACAGAAAGATTCTTTTCTTTCTGTAGAAGAGAAGAGAATTCACCATGCCGCCAAGGAGAGAAAGACTATCGCCCAATCCAGAGGATAGAGAAATGCCGAGGAGAAGAGGTAGGCAGGCGACAAATCCATTCATAGAGAGACAAATGCGTGATCTCTGAGGAAGACTCGAAGACATGGAGACATCGCAAAGACGCACAGCTAGTGCAGGGGATCTAAGTGATTCCGAAAGCAATATTGAGGCTGAACGTGAGGAGGAAGTTGTAGCTGAAGATGCATCAAACGAGCATTTGATTAAAGCTATTGCCAGGATGGGTGCAAGAGAAAATATGGACATTCCCGTTTACGAGGGAAACTTGGATGCAGAGGAGCTTCTAGAGTGGATTAGAGTTCTAGATACATACTTCGACTATGAGGACGTTGAAGAGGACAAGAAAGTCAAGCATGCTGTTACACGCTTGAAAGGACATGCAACATTGTGGTGGGATGAACTACAAGATGATAGATGCTGCAAGGGCAAGCAGAAGATCAAGAGCTGGGACAGGATGATCGCAAAGATGAAATCTAAATTCATCGCCAGGGACTATCAAATTACTCTCTTCAAGAGGATGCAAAACCTGAGACAGAAGCTGATGACAGTAAAGGAATATACCGAGGAATTCTATAGATTGAACATTAGAGCAGGTCATCGGGAGAGAGATGATGAAAAATTTGCCAGATATATGAATGGCCTGAGATATGATATCCAGGATGAGATGATCATGGTAACCATCCGAACGGTAGAAGATGCTTATTAGATGGATCTGAAAGATGAGGAGAAGCTGAGCCGAAAGCTGAGTCAGAGCGACCGAGGCAAAAGTTAGCCTATAGGCAAAGCAGTTGCCCAGGAAAAATTCCAGAAGCCCAAGGAGGAATGGAAGAAACCTTAGACTCACACAGAGAGAGGTGGGACCTCACAGAGAGGGAAACAATATGCTGAACAGAGAGGCCAACATAATGAGCAGAGAGGAGATTATGCAGACAATAACAATTTTCCTCGTACTAGAGGCAGAGGAAAGGAAGAGGTGGAGTAATCACGTGCTTCACATGCGAAAAGAATGGGCACAAGTATTACGAGTGTCCAAAGAAAAATAAGGACATTGGAGAAGCTCACATCACCGAAGCATAGAGGCGGGATATTGAGGTAGAAGACGCTGAAGGCAGAAGATCACTTATGATGCGAAAAGTTCTTTTGACACCTGAGAAGGAGGTGGAAAGTTCAGTCCAAAGGACCAGACTTTTTAGGACTGCTTGCAAGACCAAGGATAGGGTATGCAAGGTCATTGTTGACAGTGGTAGCAGGGATAATCTCATATCTACCGAGATGGTAGAGAAGATGGAGCTGGAGACGACTAATCATCCCAGCCCATACAAAGTTTCATGGCTACAAAAAGGACACCAGGTAACTGTCACTAAACAATGCTTGGTTGAATTCAAGATAGGTGGATATAATGATAAGATCTTGTGTGATGTTATTCCTATGGATGTTTTTCATCTATTGCTGGGTAGACCATGGAAATATGACAAGAATGTGATTCATGATGGGCGGATGAACACATACACCCTAGAGAAGAATGGGAGGACACACATGTTGCTTCCAATTAAAGATAAGGAGGTGAAACCTGAAGTAAGCAACACAGTACTTCTTATGAGTGGGAAGGAACTCCTTAAGGAGGTGAAGAAGAAGGAGGATCCACAATTCTTTGTTGTCAGGAAACCGATGATTGTTTTGACTAGCACAAGAGTGGATTATTTGCGAGAGGAAGTTTAGGAACTGCTGGAAGAGTTCGCTGACATCATAGTGGACGAATTACCTCATTCGTTTCCACCGATGAGAAGTGTGAGTCATCACATTGACCTCATACCAAGAGCCAGTTTACCAAATAAATCCGCGTACAGATTGACGCCGCAAGAGAATGAAGAGGTTAAGAGGCAAGTCCACGATTTATTGGACAAAGGTTTGGTGAGGGAGAGCTTGAGTCCATGTGCTGTTCCAACAGTGCTCAGTCCGAAGAAAGACAGAGGCTGGAGGATGTGTACTGACTCAAGGGCGATCAATAAGATAACCATCAGGTACATATGTCCATTGCCAAGGATGGATGATCTGATGGATTGCTTAAGTGGAGCAAAGTTATTTTCAAAGATTGATTTGAAAAGCGGATATCACCAGATTCACATGAGAGAAGGTGATGAAGGGAAGACAACATTTAAAACCAACGAGGGGTTGTATGAATGGCTTGTTATGCCATTTGGCTTAACAAATGCACCGAGTACCTTCATGAGGTTGATGAACGAAGTCCTGAGGGAGTTCATCGGGAAGTTTGTCATTGTATATTTGGATGACATACTGATATTCAGTAAATCAGTGAATGAACATTTGAAGCATTTGGCTATAGTGATTCAGAAGCTCCAGTAGGAGAAGCTGTTGATAAACATGAAGAAGTCCTCATTCATGAAGACATAGCTCATTTACTTGGGGTTTGTTATTTCTGCAAATGAGTTGAGGATGGATCCAGATAAGGTGGAGGTAATCAAGAATTGGCCATCACCGAAGAACATATTTGAGGTGAGAAGTTTTCACGGATTGGCTAGTTTCTACCGAAAGTTCATCAGGAATTTTAGTGGGATTAGCGCAGCGATGATGGATACAGTGAATAAATGGCATAAATATTTTCACTGGACAACAGAGGCTGAAAAAAGTTTCAATCTATTGAAGAGGAAGATTACGGAACAACCAGTTTTGGTGTTGCCGGATTTCCAGAAGACATTTAAGGTGAAATGTGATGCAAGCGGATTTGCAATAGGGGCAGTCTTAAGTCAAGAAGACATGCCGATCACATATTTCAACGAGAAGCTGAACGAGGTGAAATTGAAGTACTACACGTACGATAAGGAGTTTTATGCTATCATACATGCATTGAAAAAGTGGAGGCACTATTTAATTCCAAAGGAGTTTGTATTATACAGTGATAATCATGCACTGCAGTTTGTGACTCAACAAGAGAAGTTGAATCAAAAACATGTCAAATGGGTTGAGTATATCCAGAATTTCACTTTTGTGATTAAACACATTTCTGGTACTGCTAACAAAGTTGCTGATGCTTTGAGAAGGAAGTGTTTTCTGTTGCAGTAGTTCAGAGTCAAAACATTGGGTTTTGATGATCTCAGGAACATGTACGCAGGCGATCCAGATTTTGGAGAAGCGTATGAAGCAGCTGAGAATCCAGTTCTCAGAGACAGAAGCCAGTGGATAGAGTACATGATCCAGGAAGGATTTCTATTCAGAGGCAATCAACTGTGTATTCCGAAATGCTCCATGAGGGAGAATCTGTTAAATGAGAAACACAATGGAGGATTGGCAGGACATTTTGGCCATGACAAAACATTCGCGAAGCTGAATGAGTCATATTTTTGGCCGAGAATGTGAGCGGATGTCAACAAATTTGTAGACAGATGCAAAATTTGCCACCATTCGAAGGGAAGAAAGAAGAATGCAGGACTTTATCAACCATTGCCCATACCAGAGAGGCCGTGGGATACGATTAGCATGGATTTTGTATTGGGGTTGTCGAGAACACAAAGAGGTGTCGATTCAATCTTTGTGGTGGTGGATAGATTTTCCAAGATGGCACACTTCATTCCATGTCAGAAGACTAATGATGCAACTCACATTGCTAATGTGTTTTTCAAGGAGGTCATTCGACTTCATGGTTTGCCGAGAAGTATAGTTTCGGATAGAGACCCGAAGTTCATAGGGAATTTTTGGAGGACCTTATGGAATAAGTTGGGAACTAACTTGTTGTTTAGTTCATCTTATCATCCTCAGATGGATGGACAGACATAAGTGGTAAACAGAAGTCTGGGAGACTTGCTGAGAATCTTGGTGACAGAGCACCACAGCCAGTGGGACCATATATTACCACAGGCAGAGTTTGCATATAATGACTCAGTGAATCGGAGCACAGGCCAGAGTCCATTTCAGATTCTATATGGCATGCAACCGAGAGGAGTTTCTGAACTGAGATATTCAGAAAAGACTGCGACTAGCAGCGCTAGTGCAGAAGAATACGTAGAGGCGATGAAAGAACTTCACTGCAAGGTGAAGGAGCGACTGCTGAAATCAAGTCAGGAGTATAAGCGCAGAGCAGATCAACATAGGAGACAACTTCAGTTTGAGGTTGGTGATCTGGTTCTGGCACATTTGAGGAAAGAAATATTCCTGAGAGGAACATACAATAAGTTGAAGATGAATAAAATCAGGCCATGCAAGGTCTTGAAGAAATTTGGGGTGAACGCTTACGAGAGTGAATTACCCAATGGGATCAAGATATTTACGATATTCAATATCTCAGATTTATACCCATATAGAGCTGGAGAAGCAGAGACTGTAGATAAGCAGTCAGTGATTCAGTGGATGGATCAGATGCCAGTTGTAGACAAGCCGCAGATGGAGTGCATACTGGATAAGAGAGTAAGCAAGAGGACCAGGCGAAGGCAATACTTCGAGTATCTGGTCAAGTGGAAGAATCATCCAGTTGAAGATGCCAGCTGGGAGACTGAAGCGGAGATACATAAGCATGGACAGACTGTGAAGGAGCTCATGGACAGGAGCCCATGAAAGTTTTCAAGCGAGGGAGTATAATGCAACAACATCACCAACACGTCAAGCGAGCCAGCGCGGAAGCGGAAGACAGCTGGACAAGCCAGCACAAATTTTGAAGAATCACCTTGGAAGTTGTTGCACATATCTTAAATAAGCATTAAGATAAAGGCACACTTGTATAATGTAATGGACCTTGAGCGGATTGCTCTCGTCCTTAGTAGATAGACGACATTTAAGATAGTTAATACAGGTAGATAGAAATTTAATTCTAGACTAGACAGTTTCTAGAGCGCAAGAGGGAAATGGGATATAGACACCCTCATTGTGCATTGTAACATTATCAAGGAAGGAAGAGCAAGAGTATGTAGAGAGCCGTGTGAAGAACACCCATGTACAAATATTTGAATTAATAGAAAGAACTGATTCAAATTCATGGTTTTGTGTCTGTTCTCTGTGTATGATGTTGATATGCTCATGAATGTTTGCTTCCTGTTATACATTTGCTTTTATATGTTGTGTATATGATTTCATGTTTGAATTGAAGTCTGAGAGGAAGAAGGAATGAGTTTCAATTGTTCCTCTATTTGAGCCAGAGAATTCATGCAAGGTGCGCAGTTGAAGTGTCCTCAAGGAGTGCGTTGATAGAGGGTTCATATAGAGATAACTTTTGTTCTCATTCATCCCAAAGGTGCAGTTGAGCATAGGAGCCATGCAAGGAGTGCAAAGGGGTGTGTGTAAAGAATTCAACACTTAGTCGAGGAATTCAACACTTAGTCGAGGTTGAAGATTTGCCGCAAGGAGTGTGTGCAAAGGGTGTTCTGAGGAAACTTAAAGTCAAGAGAAATGATCAGGAAGGATAAGGCCCTCGAAGTTGTTGAAGGACCGCGCAGAGGAGCTGTGCGTGAAGTGTTTAAACAAGTGTCGCAAGTTTTCACGCAGGTGGACGAGTTCCGTGGAGGGAACACTTAGTCGTTTCGCAGGTTTCATCAGGAAGAACGGATGAACATAATTCTCCTTGGAGAATTTGCGATAATCCCTGGGCCATTGGATCTTGCAGAGGTGCAAGGGAGATACAACATAGTATCCTCAAAATGCTAAAAGCTCAGGAGTGGCAGAGCCGTTGATTTGGACCACGAGGATCATTGGACCTACACGTATATCATGGATCGGGGTTTCGTGGATCGAAACTCCAAATTCTTGCAACGGAAATCGCGATATTGCGATACACGGTATTCCGACGGGTGTGTAAATAGTGTGGGAACAACTGAGTGGGAGAGTGGAGGACAGGTGGCGCAAGCTATCGGGGTTTCATGGAGAGAAGTACCGAACATTGGACATCAGGATTCACGATCCCGTGAAGTCCGAAATCCTGACGAGGTGACAGGACTGTTGAAAATTCAAAACCGTGAACTCATAGGAGTTTCGGCATATTGGGACTCGGGAGTCGGAGAACCGAGTTGCTTGACACCGCAAGTGTTGAGATCCTGATAGAGAAAGTTCTGACATGGTAAAAGGAAAGGGTCAGCGTTGACTGAGGTATCAAGTCTCGGGGATTCGAGAGTGCAGCCCTCAACCTTTGGACTCGCGAAGCCGCAAGTTTCAATTCCTTGATAAGTAAAGGAAGGGGGATCACGCGAAGGGATCTGTGGGTGCAGATTTCCTGATAGGGAAATAGAAGGACCGGTTAGTGTTCTTCGGGCCATGGAAGAGGAAGATCTTGTGAGAAGATGTGCCTGCAGGTGTGACTGCATCAGTTTTTGGTATCAGAGCACAGAAAGATTCTTTGCTTTCTTTAGCAGAGAAGAGAATTCACCATGCTGCCAAGGAGAGAAATACTATCACCCGATCCAGAGAATAGGGAAATGCCAAGGAGAAGAGGCAAGCAGGCGACAGATCCAGTCATAGAGAGACAAATGCGTGATCTCCGAGCAAGACTCGAAGACATGGAGACAACGCAAAGACGCATAACTAGTGCAGGGGATCTAAGTGATTTCAAAAGCGAGATTGAGGCTGAACATGAGGAGGAAGTTGCAGCTGAAGATGCATCAAACGAGCGTTTGATTAAAGCTATTTCCAGGATGGGCGAAAGAGAAATGATAGACATTCCAGTTTATGAGGGAAACTTGGATGCAGAGGAGCTTCTAGAGTGGATTAGAGCTCTAGATACATACTTCGACTATGAGGATGTGAAAGAGGACAAGAAAGTCAAGCATGTTGTTACACGCTTGAAAGGACATGCAACATTGTGGTGGGATGAACTACAAGTTGATATACGCTGCAAGGGCAAGCAGAAGATCAAGATCTGGGACAGGATGATCGCAAAGATTAAAGCGAAATTCATCCCCAGGGACTATCAAATTACTCTGTTCAGGAGGATGCAGAACCTGAGACAGAAGCTAATGACAGTAAAGGAATATACTGAGGAATTCTATAGACTGAACATCAGAGCAGGTCATTAGGAGAGCGATGATGAAAATTTTTCCAGATATATGAATGGCCTGAGATATGATATACAGGATGAGATGAGCATGGTAACCATCCGAACGGTAGAAGATGCTTATCAGATGGCTCTGAAAGTTGTGGAGAAGATGAGCCGAAAGCAGAGTCAGAGGGGTCGAGGCAGAAGTCAGCCCAGAGGCAAAGCAGTTGCCCAGGAAAAATTCCAGAAGCCCAAGGAGGAATGGAAGAAACCTCCGACTCACACAGAGAGAGGTGGGACCTCACAGAGAGGGCAACAATATGCTGAACAGAGAGGCCATCATAATGAGCAGAGAGGAGATTATGTTGACAATAACACTTTTCCTCGTACTAGAGGTAGAGGAAGAGGAAGAGGTGGAGTAATCACATGCTTCACATGCGGAAAGAATGGGCACAAGTCTTACAACTGTCCAGAGAAAAAGAAGGACGTTGGAGAATCTCACATCACCGAAGCACAGAGGCGGGATATTGAGGCAGAAGACGCTGAAGGAGGAAAATCGCTTATGATGCGAAAAGTCCTTTTGACACCTCAGAAGGAGGTGGAAAGTTCAGTCCAAAGGACCAGACTTTTTAGGACTGCTTGCAAGACCAAGGATAGGGTATGCAAGGTCATTGTTGACAGTGGTAGCATGGATAATCTCGTATCGACAGAGATGGTAGAGAAGTTGGAGCTGGAGACGACTAATCATCCCAACCCATACAAAGTTTCATGGCTATAGAAAGGACACCAGGCAACTATCACTAAACAATGCTTGGTTGAATTCAAGATAGGTGGATATAATGATAAGATATTGTGTGATGTTATTCCTATGGATGTTTATCATCTATTGCTGGGTAGACCATGGCAATATGACAAGAATGTGATTCATGATGGGCGGATGAACACATACACCCTAGAGAAGAATGGGAGGACACACATGTTGCTTCCAATTAAAGATAAGGAGGTGAAACCTGAAGTAAGCAACACAATACTTCTCATGAGTGGGAAGGAACTCCTTAATGAGGTGAAGAAGAAGGAGGATCCACAATTCTTTGTTGTCAGGAAACCGAGGATTGTTCTGACTAGCACAAGAGTGGATGATTTGCCAGAGGAAGTTTAGGAACTGCTGGAAGAGTTTGCTGACATCATAGTGGATGAATTACCTCGTTCGTTGCCATCAATGAGAGGTGTGAGTCATCACATTGACCTCATACCAGGAGCCATTTTACCAAATAAATCCGCGTACAGATTGACGCCGCAAGAGAATGAAGAGGTTAAGAGGCAAGTCTAGGATTTATTGATCAAAGGTTTGGTGAGGAAGAGCTTGAGTCCATGTGTTGTTTCAACAGTGCTCAGTCCGAAGAAAGACAGAGGCTGGAGGATGTGTACTGACTAAAGGGTGATCAATAAGATAACCATCAGGTACAAATTTCCATTGCCAAGGATGGATGATCTGATGGATTGCTTAAGTGGAGCAAAGTACTTTTAAAATATTGATTTGAAAAGGGGATATCACCAGATTCACATGAGAGAAGGTGATGAATGGAAGACAACATTTAAAACCAATGAGGGGTTGTATGAATGGCTTGTTATGCCGTTTGGCTTAACAAATGCACCGAGTACCTTCGTGATGTTGATGAACGAAGTCCTGAGGGAGTTCATCGGGAAGTTTGTCATTGTATATTTGGATGACATACTGATATTCAGTAAATCAGTGAATGAACATTTGAAGCATTTGGCTACAGTGATGCAGAAGCTATAGCAGGAGAAGTTGTTGATAAACATCAAGAAGTCCTCATTCATGAAGATAGAGCTCATTTACTTGGGGTTTGTTATTTCTGCAAATGAGTTGAGGATGGATCCAGATAAGGTGGAGGTAATCAAGAATTGGCCATCACCGAAGAACATATTTGAGGTGAGAAGTTTTCAAGGATTGGCTAGTTTCTACTGAAAGTTCATCAGGAATTTCAGTGGGATTAGCGCAACGATGATGGATACAGTGAAGAAACGACATAAATCTTTTCACTGGACAACAGAGGCTGAAAAAAGTTTCAATCTGTTGAAGAGGTAGATTACGGAACAACCAGTTTTGGTGTTGCCGGATTTCCAGAAGACATTTCAGGTGAAATGTGATGCAAGCGGATTTGCAATAGGGGCAGTCTTAAGTCAAGAAGACAGGCCGATCGCATATTTCAGTGATAA
>ML811500.1:324422-338563 GCA_009831015.1 Picea engelmannii
TCTACATATTATCTTTTATCTGCAAATTTATGTATTCCTTGATATTATTTTATTGCATTGAAATTTGTAGGTGGCTATCATCAAAAGAAATCCATAAAGAAGATATAAGGTATTGGAAGAGAGAAATTCCCCGACTAATGTGTTAAATGCAACAATATATACCTCCAACATTTTTCAATGCACAAGAACACTACCTCATACACCAAGTTGAGGAGATTGAATTATGTGGATCAGTACACACAAGGTCGATGTGGATGGTGGAGAGGCAGTTGAAGTCATTGAAGGATTTTGTTAGACAAAGAGCACGTCCGGAGGGTTCTATGGTTGAGGGATATATAGTATATCAATGCATGGTGTATATTAGTCGATATCTACCTAAATTAGAAGAAAATATGAATGTGCCTCACATTTGGCATCTCGACTCCATCAACAAATTTGAAGGGGAGGTCCTATTGGGGAAAGGTAAAATGAGGACTGTGAAAGGTAATTAATGATATTAAATTGTTATGCTATCATATAGTTGCTCGAGAGAAGGATGCTTTATGTTTATACATTGCAAACAACCTTGATTGGATGGACCATTGGATATAATATACTGAAGAATACTTCGGTAGGTTATCATGGGAAGGGGTGAGTAAGATGATTAAAATAGTGCATCGTCATTGAGATCAATTTCCTGATCTTACATCAAGGGAAGTTGATTTAGCCTTTGGTTTAAAAGATAAACAAGCAAGTTAAAATTTTTACCCACATTTTCCTAGTTTTTTCCCAATTTTTCAATGTATTTGGTTTGTTTAATTTTTGAAATATATATTTAGTAAGTCCTATATGAGGATTATTAATTAGCAATGTATTTTTTACTTGTTTTCCATGTTGCAGTTGAAACATCACAATGCTATGCGGTGTAATGGTCGTAAATTTCGTATCAAAATGTTGGATGATAAGATGAAAACCTCGGATTGTGGGAAAACTACAGTGTTTAAGGTCACCAACTTTTCCTCTAGAAGTGACAAAAATCAGGAAGAAACTGAGAATAGGTACTATGGCCATTTGGAGGATATAATTGAGTGTGATTTTAATTCCTTTAAAATATTTTTGTTTGAGGTTAAATGGTATAGGCTATGGATGCATGAACGTGATCCTGAAAGAATTGCTATTGAGAATGATAATGGATTTACCATGATTAATAAAAGGGAATTTGAACTGGGTACATAACCTTATGTTCTTCCATGTCAATGTGAGCAAGTATTTTACTCAGAGGTACCTGGTAAAGCAGGTTGGTCATTCATTGTTAGATATGATCCAAGAGGAAGACCAGTAAAGTATAATCATGTATCCGAGGATGAAGATAATAACGAGGAATAAGATCATGATTATGCAGATCAGGAGCAGGTGGCTCATGTAGTCGATGTGTCATATGAATAAGTTGAAGAAGTTGATCATCCAAATGTAGGATACAATGATCTCATTGATGATATCGATAACTATAGTAGCGAAAATGACGTTGATGATGATGTTGATAGGAGTGAGAGTTTCACCAATATTGATTCTGAACCAGATCCTGATACAGATGTTGAGTTGGATGAAGAAGAAGATGACTGATATTTAATTGTTGAAAAGAAGAGGTATGTGTTTATATATTTTATATGTTTTTATTTTGTATAATATAGTATATGATATATGTTCTTTAGAATTTCAAATTAGGTAATATGGGGAAATTGAGAGTGATGTGAGGTGGGGGCAGGGAATAATTAGAGCTTCCACCTTCACATGGTTGCCCATGTTTAGTATAGAATGAACTATTCTCGAAACCAAGAGGAGCTCTGCGCGACTGCGCCTAATCATACCAACGATGTAGGTATGTGGGCCTGGTCATCCGTAGTCTTGAATTGAAAGTTGCACCTAGTATTAGTCATAACCCTTCATGACAGTTGTCACCCAAAGATCATTATATCACAAGTTTGGAGGCATATGGGCATTGGGATCATGAGGGTTTATAACCCTACACAGTAACAAGAGACATTAATTGAACTTTGACTAGATTGAAAGGTGTGTGCAATTGAAAAAAACAACAACCCAAAACTAAAAGGGATCAATACATTGACTGTCAATGAGAGGTGATCTCGTCGTGGTGTGTAGGAATAGGCCTATCACCTTCAAAATTATCATTCTCCAAATTATATCTTATACAAATTTTACAAGGAAATTGTACACGGGCAACAATGACCTATGAATGGGGCCAAGGTTGAAATTTGTTGAAACTGTTTCTGAATGCATTGAAATTTGACATGGATAGACTATTCACATGCCTTAACGATATGGGAGGGTTTCTGGACTCAAATTTGATTCACATGCCCACTTTCTTCCATCATCAATTCATCATGTAAACCATAAACCCTAATTTAGTGGAGTCATCGATTTGCTCCCAGTGAATGGATGCATTGTTTTTGACATGGAATGGGACAACAAATGTACCTTCTTAATTTTCTTCCTTCACTTGATGTGGGCCTGGTCATTCCTGGTCTTGAATTGAAAGTTTCCCCTAGTCTTAGTCATCACCCTTCATGACAGTTGTCACCCAATGATCATTATATCACAAGGTTGGAGGCGTATGGGCATTGGGATCATGAGGCTTTATAACCCTACAATAACAAGAGGCATTAATTGAACTTTGACTAGATTTAAAGGTGCGTGCAGTTGAAAAAACTAACAACCCAAAACTAAGAGGGATAAATACACTGACTGTCAATGAGAGGTGATCTCACTGTGGTGTGTAGGAATAGGCCTAACACCTTCAAAATTATCATTCTCCAAATTATATCTTATACAAATTTTACAAGGAAATTGTACATGGGCAACAGTGACCTGTGAATGGGGCCAATGTTGAAATTTGTTGAAACTGTTTCTGGATGCATTGAAATTTGACATGGATAGACTATTCACATGCCTTAATGATATGGGAGGGTTTATGGACTCAAATTTGACTCACACGCTCACTTTCTTCCTTCATCAATTCATCATGTAAACCATAAAACCTAATTTAGTGGAGTCATCGATTTGTTCCCAGTGAATGGATGCATTATTGTTGACATGGAATGGACAAACACATGTACCTTCTTAATTTTCTTCCTTCACTTGATGTGGGCCTGGTCATTCCTAGTCTTGAATTGAAAGTTTCCCCTAGTCTTATTCGTCACCCTTCATGACAGTTGTCACCCAACGATCATTATATCACAAGGTTGGATGCGTATGAGCATTGGGATCATGAGGCTTTATAACCCTACAGTAACAAGAGACATTAATTGAACTTTGACTAGATTGAAAGGTGTGTGCAATTGAAAAAACTAACAACCCAAAACTAAAAGGGATCAATACACTGACTATCAATGAAAGGTGATCTCACTGTGGTTTGTAGGAATAGGCCTAGCACCTTCAAAATTATCATTCTCCAAATTATATCTTATACAATTTTTACAAGGAAATTGTACACGGGCAACAATGATATGTGAATGGGGCCAACATTGAAATTTGTTGAAATTGTTTCTGAATGCATTGAAATTTGACATGGATAGACTATTCACATGCCTTAACAATATGGGAGGGTTTCTGGACTCAAATTTGACTCACCCGCCCACTTTCTTCCATCATCAATTCATCATGTAAACCATAAACCCTAATTTAGTGGAGTCATCAATTTGTTCCTAGTGAATGGATGCGTTGTTGTTGACATGGAATGGGACAACACATGTGCCTTCTTAATTTTCTTCCTTCACTTGATGTCAGCCTGGTCATTCCTGGTCTTGAATTGAAAGTTTCCCCTAGTCTTAGTCATCATCCTTCATGACAATTGTCACCCAATTCTCATTATATCACAAGGTTGGAGGCATATGGGCATTGGGATCATGAGGCTTTATAACTTGACAGTAACAAGAGACATTAATTGAGCTTTGACTAGATTTAAAGGTGCGTGCAATTGAAAAAAATAACAACCCAAAACTAAAAGGGATCAATACACTGACTGTCAATGAGAGGTGATATCATCGTGATGTGTAGGAATAGGCTTAGCACCTTCAAAATTATCTTTCTCCAAATTATATCTTATACAATTTTTACAAGGAAATTGTACACGGGCAACAATGACCTGTGAATGGGGCCAGCGTTGAAATTTGTTGAAAGTATTTCTGAATGCATTTAAATTTGACATGGATAGACTATTCACATGCCTTAACGATATGAGAGGGTTGCTGGACTCAAATTTGTCTCACACACCCACTTTCTTCCATCATCAATTCATCATGTAAACCATAAACCCTAATTTAGTGGAGTCATCGATTTGTTCCCAGTGAATGGATGCATTTTTGTTGACATGGAATGGGACAACACATGCACCTTCTTAATTTTCTTGCTTCGCTTGATGTGGGCATGGTCATTCTTGGTCTTGAATTGAAAGTTGCCCCTAGTATTAGTCGTCACCCTTCATGAAATTTTTCACCCAACGATCATTATATCACAAGGTTGGAGGCATATGGGAATTGGGATCATGAGGCTTTATAACCCTACAGTAACAAGAGACATTAATTCAACTTTGACTAGATTGAAAGGTGCGGGAAATTGAAAAAACTAACAACCCAAAACTAAAAGGGATAAATACACTGACTATCAATGAGAGGTGATCTCCTCGTGGTGTGTAGGAATAGGCATAACACCTTCAAAATTATCATTCTCCAAATTATATTTTATACAAATTTTACAAGGAAATTGTACATGGGCAACAGTGACCTGTGAATGGGGCCAACGTTGAAATTTGTTGAAACTGTTTCTGAATGCATTAAAATTTGACATGGATAGACTATTTTCATGCCTTAACAATATGGGAGTGTTTACAGACTCAAATTTGGCTCACACACCCACTTTATTCCATCATCAATTCATCATGTAAACCATAAAACCTAATTTAGTTTAGTCATCGATTTGTTCCCAGTGAATGGATGCGTTGTTGTTGACATGGAATGGGATAACACATGTACCTTCTTAATTTTCTCGCTTCACTTATTTTCACATATTTTTTTATCCTTCCTTATGTTCAGAACAAATGTTCCTGTTTATCATATTATGTATATGAATGATTTTATTTTGGTTAATGTGACAAACTCCAGTCAAATACATAGTTATCTAATGCATCAAATAGCTGATTAAAGCTTCCCATAATGTGAATGCATGTAATAAATTCAAAAGAGTGCTCAAAGAGTCACACTCGTAAAAATTTCCATAGAATCATAGGGTCATGGACATGGTAGGCACCACTCAAATACAACAATACCAATTGTGAGTACAACTGAACTGCTATGTTTGGAATTCTTCTTCAAATTATTTCCAATAGCATTTCAATTACAACTTTGTACTTAGCCATGTTATTCTTTGCAATCCCTAGAAAATCACCTTCTATGGTCACAATTTGGAATGTGGGAGAGTAAATTACCCAAGAAATGGAAGAAAGTATCTGAGTGTGGCATCTAGAACTATCCATGAACCCTATAAACCCAAGTGAATCTAATGACATATGCTAACCAAGCACAAATCATGATATGGAACAACAAAAAATAAAATTAAAACTAAAAAACTAAGTAGAAAAAAACCTAATGTAGAACAATTATAAGGGGAAACACCCAGTTAGTAATTCCTAAGTGTAGTACCTTTTGAGATATATCCCATTTCATGGCTCATCCAACACATTTCCCTAATAATATTCTTACTCATAAGATCCCTTTTCTAGGACATGGCTCACAATGTAAGAACTATTCCACATTAGATTAAATTTTCCTTCGCCTACGACATACTTGTCTTATTCGCAAAATAAGAACAAATCTTCTTTGAAGAAAACTTGATGATGGAAAAACTTATCATATTGATCCATGAATTTTTTTTATGAGCTTCATTCACCATGGACTCATATCTATGGTTCTCATTGAATTGTTCTAGGTGAATGATGCATTCTTCTAACGTAGTAGTGTTAGGGAGGATTTCACTGACTATCTTGAGTGAAGGAATTTAACATTCAATGGGAAAAAATTATTCTACCCCATGAACAAGTTGAAAAGGTGTAAAACCCATGGAAGTATTCACCAAGGTTTGATATATGTAAAGAGATAGAAAAGAAATTAAATGCTAATTGGATTTACTCACATTTTTGTTTTTGGAGAATGGTTTTCAAGGACTTATTAACCACCTCTACTTGTCCATTAGCCTATGGTAGTAAGGTGACAAGTGTTCCTAATAGAACCATAAATTGGCTACTAGTTGTGACATCATTTTTTTTCCGAAAGTGATTACAATGGTTAGTGACAATCTCCCTAAGTATATTGAATCTAACAATGACATAGTTAGATAAGAAAAATGATGTCTCACCATCATCTGACAATTCTAGCACAACCTTGTCCCACTTCGTGAAGTACCCTATAGCCATAATAATGTATTTGTGACTTTTTTCTGAGGTTGGGTAAGTTGTCATAAAATCAAACCCCCACTTGGTGAAGGGCCCAATGGTGATAAAAATATACAATGGAAATCAGTGCATGCACATTTTCCTAGTAAAACCTAGCATGGATGACATTTCCTAATGGCTTCAAAATAATATTTAAAGAAAGTGGGACACAAATATTCAGTGCATAAAATATTTTGGGCTATTTACAATCGAGAGAAATGATATCTATATGATCCACTATGAAAATCMTTCAGAACTCTTTCCACTTATTCATGAKTCAAACAACAACACAACCTTTCATCCACCCCATGATGATAAAAAGGGTTTCCAATGATAAGGTATCTCTTGGAAATGGTGAGAACATCACTTCTTATCGCAAGTGAAGTTTGATGGAAATATTTGAGTCTAAAGATATACAAAAATGTCTCCATACTAAGGGTCAACATAGGAGATGAGGAAAATTTGATTGTTAGGGAACGATTCAGTTTTGATTTTATCCTCACCCTTAGGTATCTTTGGAATTAACTATACAAAGACTAGATACTTCTTCAAATTAGCTTATGTGAACTCCAAATTAAACTCTTGTAGGATCACAATCCAATTAAACTCTTGTCTTCCCATGGTTTCTTAGCTCCATCCATGGCTTTGATGATGACTTTATCTTAAGAAAAAACAATATTGAAGGAGTCTAAGGCCAGATAAGAGTCGAAGGCCAACATAAGTGAAGAAAACTGATTATACTCCTCCATTGGAGAAGAAGCGTGAATAGTGTCTCGTAAGGCCATTTGAATGGTATAATAAATGATTTTATCCATAGAAAAAGTAAGAGACATCATTACATGTATTTTTTCCTATGCCAAGATATAAGGATTTGGTAAACCCCATAGATCTTCAAAGTAAAATGTTCTGAAGAAGCATTCCATTTCCATGGAGTTTCTAGAGATATACAATATCACACATACATGGGAAGAGTTAATATAAGATATGGGTGAGGGGAGATTAAAATTTCCCATCAAGGATGGGTACATCCTGACACCCACATTTTCTCATGTCCTCATGGAATTCTTGATCAATTGAACATTTCATCTTGTTGAAGTAGTTTGACTAGTTTAGAAATAAGACAACTAGTTAGTAGGAACAATCTTTCCCTAGTGAGGTAAATAAATCACACAAAAAAACATAGATACTACATCCATCATTTCACATGTCAACCTATGATCTAGGAGGAGATTATATTCTAAAGGATTACTAATAACCTCTATCTATACAGGTCACTATATTTCCCCCAATTTCAAGTAGAATAAAGGAATAATTCCATGAGTCCTGAAAGAATGTCATAAAAGGATTTCAACATCATTAGTGATGGGACTATCTTAGGGTAGCCTAGGGAACACCAACATGACAAAGGAATAATGGATGTGGAAGCTCCATCATCAACCATTGTCCTAAATATGTTTGTTCTTCATGAAAGAATGTATATATGTAAAGCGATGTAATGAGGAAGACATGGCTTCACATTGGCAGCTTCAAATGTTATTCATTGAGAATCATTAAAATAAAAAGCATAATTTTCCGATATAAATGACCTTTTCTTCATGGGGTATATTTAGAGGAACTTGAAGGAAGACACAACCTAAGAATATCGGGCTAGATATTCAACTATTCTATAGTTATGAGTATGTTGGGCATTAGGATTATGCATCCACCACGTTAATACACCAATAGGAATGTATGACATTTTGTTGAATGTTGGTTTCTCTATTTGTAGAAGGTTTATATTTCATACATGGATTCCTCTTTTTCTTTTTTGATAGTCTAAGGAGTAGGATATTTATGAGACCAAGTTTAGATATTTACATCATGCTCACACACGAACACATTTTATGGGTTTCCCCCTTACAAAGGGGCTCCCTAGTTTCTCCAAGGGAAAATAACGATAGAAGAGAGGGACGAGCACCTCCACCTCTCCCCCGCACAAGAAATGGGGTTCTCAATAAGGTGTGAGGGAACACAACAGTCAGGCTCAGATGAACATGGGAGATTCTCGCTCAGCGGGATTAGGGTCGGCCGATGGATGCTTGCAGGGCTTGGGGTGGACAAGACACTCAGTTGAATGCCCTCTCTCCTCACCTTCCTTGGACTACCTCCTTCGACGAGAACACACTTTATCGTGTATGTCTTCCTTGGCTACTTCTCTTTCTACTTCGGTGTCCCTCGCTCCACCTTTTATTTCTAAGTCTACTTCTTTTTCTATGGGTGGGGAGTCTTTTATCAGAGTCAATCTGACCTCCCTTCACTACCCCTTCTCCTCCTCCTTGACGGTCTTCTCACCTCTGCTAGTCACTCCCTCCCTAAATCTAGGGGTTTCAGGACTCTCACTTTTGTCGGGGCACTTGACCCCTTCAAGACTTCCACTCTCACCTGCTGCTGGGATTAAATGACTCAGGGGCTATGAGAATGGGATTATATATTATATAATATATCTTGGGGGCTATGAGTTAGGGATTATATATATAATTTATAATTTACAAATTATATAAATTATAATATATAATATATAAATTATATTATATATAAATAAACTAAAAACAAAAAATAAAAATAAAAACCAAAACAAAACAACACACAAAACAAAATCAAACACTACACTCTCGCGCTCAAACACTACACGCCCACGCTCATAGCTCGTGCTCCTGCATGAAGAGTGGAGAGGAGGGAACACTCAAACACTACACACTCACGCTCCTGCACACATAGTGGAGAGGAGGGCACACGAGGAAGGAGGGGACACCAGAGGAGGGCACACGGAGAAGGAGGACACACGGGAATAACTCTGCATAGAGTGACCTGTGAGAGTGCCCTTGTTGGCCGAGAGACAGAGGAGAATAGCCCGTGAGAGTGCCCTTGCTGGTTGGAGTGATAGAGGAAGAGAGAAATAGATAGAGATCGACATGACAAAATCAGTAAGACTATATATCCATGTATTCGGTTTATCCTCATTTATAAAATGATTTCAATGCTCGATGTGGTTTTTTTATTACTTGGAGAAATATGGCCATTATCCCTTAAGCTTCGAGCTGTGAGCTAGGGTTTACGATAAAATGAAAACCATTAGAAAAATCAATGAGTAATCGGTTTCACTACACTCATGTACAAAGAATAGTTCTAGAGATGCCCATATCACATAAGTTCCACTACCCTAAAATTGTTTTCTCAGACAATTTTTAAAACTAGGTTTTTTCCTAGTGAGAGTCATTCTCAAAATTCATTTGATGGTTGAAGTACAAAATAGATTCCCTAGAAACATGTAGACAATGTTCTCACCTCTACCAAGCCTAAACAAACTAATAGAGTTAACAAAACATAGTTGCAATCTTAGTTGTGGCTTTGCACACACTGGAGAAAACTGGCCATTACCCACCAATGAATCTGAGCTACAAGATAGTGTCTATGATAAAATGAAACCGATGAATGGATCAATGATTTTCTAGTTTTGTTGGACTCAGACAATTTCCACCACTCTAAAATGGTTTCTTTGATGATTTTAAAAACTAAGGTTTTTCCTAATGAGAGGCATTTTCAAAATGCAATTAATGGTCAAAGTAGGAAATAACTACCCCAAAAGGGTAAGGTCAATGTTATCACCTCCACCACACCCAAATACACTTGTTGGAGATGATGGTATGCATTAGCAATGCTCGATGTGGTTTTTTCACACCTAGGAGAAAAATGGCCACTATCCTTCAATTGCTTTAGGTCATGAACTAGGGATTGCGGTAAAGTGCATACTGATGAACAGATCGACAATCTATAAATTTTTTTGGACTTGTGTACATGAAATAACACTACGGATTCCTGCATCACATGAGTTCCACCACCCTAAAATGTTTTTCTCATACAATTTAATTTAATGACCTAACATATATTTTACACTGTGTTTTGAACAATTAGTGTAAAGTGTTTTGATTAAGGTGTTGGAATCTTGCATTTGGTTACTAGCAAGGCTCGCCACATTGACAAATTAAAGAACCTCACCAAGTCACCATGGACAAATTACTTTTACACTTCATTACCAACAAGGATATACTAATTATATCCCAATCAACAATCATTTCATTCCATTTCTAGCATACCACTTCCCGCTACAATATTACATTCAAATCAAATTTTTTATTGCATAATAATGGATCTTCTTACCTTGTTCTAGAGACAATAAATTTTCACATGTAGACAAAAACTAACCATGGTAATTGAGTTGGGTTTTATTCCCAAGACAACCAAATATGGCTCATAGTTAAAATGTAGGGGAAATCAAAAGGTATTACAAAAGTCTTTTCTATATAGTATGGTTTGACCTCAAATTGTGGGATTTATCTCACATTAATTGCATTCCATTTCAACAAGACTACTTCCCACAAAAAACATTAAATTCAAATCAAATTTTATTGCATAACAATCGATCTACTTACCTTATTCTAGGACCAATAAATATGAGCATGCATGCAGAGCATTGACCACAATGATTGAGTTGGGTTTTATGTCTAATACTACACACATTTCATTGAAGAATGTCAAGGATTAATGGGGAAAAAGAATCTGGGATAACCAACAATTATTGCATTCCATATATCTACCTACCTTGTTCCAAATCCAATAAATCTATGCATTTAGGCATAACACTAACCATGGTGATTAAGTTGTGTTTTATGCCTAGGTCATGCATTTCATTGAATAATGTCAAGGATTCATGGGGGGGTGAATGAATTCATTCAAATTGAATAATGTGAAGTCTTCTAGGGATGGAAAATCCTGGAATAACGAACAATAATTACTACACACATTTCATTGAAGAATGTCAAGGATTAATGGGGAAAAAGATTCTGGGATAACCAACAATGATTGCATTCCATATATCTACCTACCTTGTTCCAAATCCAATAAATCTACGCATTTAGTCATAACCCTAACCATGGTGATTCACACAACTACACATCCAACTCTAGATTCCATATCCATATTAGGTAATTATTCTCAAATTTTGTTTTGGATTATTGGTTGTTTTTTTTTCTTAAATTGATTTGTTTGAATGAGTTTGCATTGACTAAGCCTTTAACCATTCTTTACCAGGGTACCTTATTTTCTATCACTCTACTAACCCTAACTCTATTGCCAATGCTAATCCTTGGAACCCTCTTACTAGACCAAGACCTTCTCCCACTCGGCCTCAAGACTGTAAATTGATTAGTTGTTCATCCTCCAAACCAAACCAAGGACAAAACTTCTAATAAAGTCACACATTATGTGACAGATTGTCATATATTAAAATGTCATGTTGGATCAATCTTCTTATACCCCCCCCCCCAT
The DNA here is from genome assembly GCA_009831015.1 of Picea engelmannii. Taxonomy (NCBI): domain Eukaryota; kingdom Viridiplantae; phylum Streptophyta; class Pinopsida; order Pinales; family Pinaceae; genus Picea; species Picea engelmannii. Next base: position 336,268 of record ML811500.1, read on the forward strand.
AGAGCCCTCCCCTCCATCACATCTAGAAATAATTACCCTACCCAACTAAGCCATTTCTCCTTCTCTGCATTCAAGACAATGCCATTCAATATCCTGGCATCCTTTTCAAAAATTCACTAGTTGTTCATCCTCCAAACCAAATCAAAGACGTCACTTCCAATAAAGTCACACATTTTGTGACAGATTGTCACGTCTTAAAATATCGTGTTGGGTCAATCTGTTTAGACACCCCCCATAGAGCCCTCCCCTCCAACATTATTGCCAACTCGAACCTATATTGCAAAAATTTCGTATGCAACTATATGAAACTATACGCAACTAGGAAACTATATGCAACAATGCAACTTATCATGTTTTTTAGTGACTATATGCAACTATATGCAACTATGCAACTATATGAAACTATATGCAACTTATCCAACTATATGCAACTATGCAACTATATGCAACTATATGCAACAATGCAACTTATGCAACTATATTGCAACAATTTCGTATGCAACTATATGCAACTAACTACAACTATGCAACTATGCAATTATTAAGGAGGTAATTTTTTTTTTTGTAAATTAGATGAGAATCCTTCTATTCAATCCAGTAAAAAAGTACAAAGTGATACATCAATTTTCTAATGGGAAAAGACCCCCCAGAGAGATAACTGCTAAAAGAGAGCCACGAGGAGTGCGTGGGCAAAGAGAGAAGAAACATTACAAAAAATAGAGAAAGTGCCAGATCATTGTGAAGGTTCCTTTATGCCTTTTTTCTTATGAACATCAATCCAACCAGAGGAGCTGGTACGCTCACCAACTTTCGTCACCAAAGCTAGATTGTCCGAGGAAATGCCATAATTTTGAGCTGCTGAAGCAGAGGGTGCTTCTTTGTTGCTGTCTGAGTTGTCTGATTCATGGGGACACTTCTGAGTCCCTGGGAGCAGGGCTGTGGCCATGATTGTGTCATTTGTTTCCTCCTTTTCAAGGGGTGGGTGCAAAGGCTTAGCTATTAGAAATGGATTTAGGACTTCTGAAGCTTCATGAGTTTGTGCAGAAGTCGAGGGTTGGTGTTTTGGGTCTACAGTTGGTTGTTGAGAAAATGCTGGAGTCTGTGAAGGCATGTAGAAGGCAGAGGAGTTGGTGTGTCTTTTTTATGCTTCTCGTTGTCAGAGGAAGGGTTTTGCGAGGTTTTGGGACTTTCTAGCCATTAGCTCTTTTTCGTGCTCCAGGGGTTGAGGAAGGGGTAGGGGATATACGACACGTTGCCTAGAGGTTCCCTGTTTGCTGACAAGAGAGACATATGAAAGCAGTGTACTCATAATCAACCATCTGCGTGTAAGGATATCCCTTAGTCCAATCAATAAAAATCCTATCTGGAAGCCTTTGACTGAGGTCAATTTCAACACATATATGGGTGAAAGTGATGAAGCCTTTCGATATCTGATCTGAGTCTACTTTGATAAATTTACCCAATGTATTGCCCAGGGTAGATGAAAAAGATGGAGTATAAAAATGCAGGGGTAGATAAAGGCACAACCATAGAAGTTGGGATCTTCGACCTCTGTTATTGGGGGTTCAATGGACTGCTCCACAATGAAGGCAGAGCCAAAAATATCCTTTTCTCCCATGATGGATCCTTTTCTCCCATGCTCTAGATCAAGGCTGCATCAACAGCTAGGGTTTAGCACTTGCCATGCCCTTAGTCATTTCTCAGCTATTATCCGGACCCAAATGGCTAGTTCCCGTGTTAGGGTTTCCCCTGACGTTGCTGTTGTTGCTACGGTGTTGACTGCTAGCCTGCTCGACGAGATAAGTTGTTTCTTCCCTCCTGGGGGTGCTAGAAGCTCGACAAAGGCTTCTTCTGCGGAGTCCGGCTGCGTTGTCGTCTTGGGAGCCTTCTCCGTATGCTGTTGTTGTGCCTTCTTGGTTGGACTCGCCATAACCCTAATCCAGAGCGCACTCTGTTCCAAATATTCATTAAGGAGGTAATTTGAAATCAATGTGTATTCTATATAATTCTATGAATATACAAATACACATTTCATATATTCACATTAGAATCACCCCATAGTATACATATGACATGAAAGAATCAACCCAAGTTCAAATCACATAGACAACCCTAAAAGACCAAAATAAATATATGCAGGAAAGAAACCCCCCCCGCAAAATCCATTTCACTCGCGAGACAATAGAAACCAAGCCTTTTCCCAGACATTTCTTTAATCATCTCAAGCACTATTACATCCAGATCTCATGAAATTGTTAATAGGATCCCTAATAAAAAACATAAGCACTCACTTTTA